>JABWIB010003045.1:11655-34229 GCA_016617825.1 Platyplectrum ornatum | reverse complement strand
GTTTCCCCGACTTCTCCATGGCAGCACCTATAACCCTCCCTTTAATTTGTTTATTTGTATTCTAGCTTTGGAAGTTTCAAGACACAGAGGGCGGAAGGAGGGGCCAATTTATACCGCCGGTGTCTTTTCCTTTCCTGTGGGGTCCAATTGGGGAACGAACTCCCACTGGTGTGCTGCCATGGAGAAGTCGGGGAAACCACTTTACCAGGTAATAAACTGCAGTTTCCTTCCAGTTACCAAGGTTTTTCCAGCTCTGCTCTGACAACGTGTGGGGTGTACGGAAAGCCTGTGCTGAGTGTTTCATGGCCGTGTCGTGTGCAACATCTCAAGAACTTAGACGGACCAAGCTTTCTGCGCTTTTTATCAATTTAATCAGTGACCCGTCTAGATGGGTAAGTTCTGAAGGTCTCCTTGCTGTGTGTGGTTTAAAGTTGAACTGCTCATTACACTCCCATTGGGGTACCGCAGAATGTTTGTTACAACACACTGCCACGTTGCTAGTGTTTAGAAGTGCAATTTTACATCTTGTTTAGGAGCGACAAAATATTTGATATTAACCTGAAGTATTTCTGTCTTCACCTTAACAAATTATGGAGACCCTAAGGGTGCCTCGACTTGAAAGGTTTGGGAGCTACTGACATAAGGATCCAATGTTTGGAGAATTCTTAAAGTTATGCATTACTACCACAAAAAAAAATCAGCAGGGTACTCTTAGGTTGATGCTTGATTACTTTGTGCCGCATACATAATTTACACAAGAAACCATGAAATTTTAAAACCTTTAATTTGAGTCCACAACTGAAGTTATATATCCAATGTATCAGATGTTATCATACATAATGTTATGTTCCAGGTTACAGATCACTTTTGTGTGTATGGCCAGAATAGGATATGTACATTTTGAGCAGCTGTAATGATTAACTATCTTTGTCTCTTTCTTTAAAGGGAAGTTTTAATTTTAGTATAATTCTGTATGGTAGTTGTATTCCATTGCCTCAGTTTAGTTTATCAGTTTAGTTTATTTTTTGGTATGGGTTTTTATCAATGTACCACATACAACATTTACGCAACAGTAATTGAGCATAAACTTTATTATTTACTTTTTATCTACACTATGAATTAGAGTACCCTGCTGACTTATTTTTTTCAGTGGTAGTAATGTATAACCTTTTTTTAAGCACCCCCCCAAAAATTGGGCCAGTTTTGTCTGAACCTTGCGGCTGTATTGGAAAAACATGAGTTTTACCAAAATGCAGTAGATTTTGTTTGGATTCATGAGGAACAGTTACCCTGGGGGTAAATATTAATTTAATTGAAAAATCTATATGTAATCAACAGTTGGTATTACGCAGGAAAAACAATAATTAAGTACCTACCAAAGGGGACATGAGCTGTAGGATTAAAAAAAATGAAATAAAATAAAACCCAGATAAATGAAGTGAAGAGGGGAAAATAGAAAAAAAAAACAGGAGAACCAACAGGAGCTGGTTCCAGGGGGAAGGGAAGGAATGGTGAGGTAAACAGGAGAGGGGCTCGTGCCTTTGTCTAACCATCAAGTCCAAGTCTTGTGAAATGCAGAGAGACCATTGCAAGTAGTGTAAATGTACTCTTCATGTGCCACTGTATGATTAAAGGGCCACCCAGTTTGATGCCCTAGGGGGGAGTTTCTACCAACCATGATCTTACAATCAGTACGTTTTCTAACATGTTGAGAGCAAGTATATACTTGAATGTGGTGTAGGGAAGCGTGTCCTTTTTAAGGATTATTCAAATAGACACATCCACAGGCAGAGTGGTAGTGCTGTACCCAACAGCATGTACAAAGCATGTGAGGTTTTTAAATGTTCACTTTGGCCACTGGTTTACAGTACATAGCATGTTTGTACAACCCTCAATACTGCAGTGCTTAAATGAAGTGGAAGTAAATTTACTGTATATTTTGAGAACTAACATTCGACTTAAAGGGGTAGGTTTAAAAAAAAGTGTGTAGTTTGAGAGGGGTAACAGACTTTTTTTTTCTTTTTTTCCCTATAATGTAATGTAGTTAAAGGTTAAAAAGGCATGCAAAAGAAAATGGGTACAGATTTATGTACCATGTAGAAAAGGTCCTGTAACACTAATAACATGTAAAATAACAATAGTACAAAAAGGAGGCAGCATGACGTTGGAAGCTATGAAGTTTCATGTTGTCTGTAAAGCTGGCCATACATTACAAGATAAATTGTTGAAATCGAAAGATTTTTCAAGAGTGGGCAAAACCATGTTGAATTGCAGGGGAGGTAAATGTCATTAGTTGCAATCAGTATTACAGGTGAGAGATGATGTTTCCAGTACAAGTGTAATAACAGTGTAACAGTAACGCTGGTCATTATCTGTGTGCAACAATAAAGTATTCTCCCTGCATGCAAACACTGACATTCATTTTACCTCCCCTGCAATTCAACATGGTTTTACCCTCTCTTGAAAAATCTTTAGATTGGAACAATTTATCTGATAGTGTATGGCCAGCTTAAGTCGATGACTGTCTCTCTGAATACATTCTGTTTGTCTAAATTTATGGCTAATGTTTTTATGTCTACATATGGTGTTGCTCTATTTTGTTATAGGTACGCCAAGCTGCCTTTCAGTCCCTTGGGCCTTTTATAGCCACGTTTGCAAACCCATCTAGTTCTGGTCAGTATTTTAAAGAAGAAGATTGTAAAAATTCCAAGGATGTTAAACCAAGTGATGCTGGTGAGGGGTATGTGTATTATTAAGTCTATTACAGCAGTGATGACCTTGTTTACAGATTAGATAATCCTCTACACTAATTCCATACTTTTTTGTATTGTGTTCCTGTTATTTAATCTATGGTCACAATGTCATTCGGTAGGAATAGTCATGTGCCACAATGTTTTATTGGAAAGGCCAGCTTCATGTGTGCAGTACTTTTGCTATGTTTTCTTTTTCTTTTTTTTTTTACAATAAAACTTCAAAAATACAAAACAAATAGAACAAACACAATGTATATAACATACATTTGGTAGCCACTTGGGCATTTGTTAGTGCATAACTTTTACTGTATGGTTTACTCAGTGTTGGCATCATTTTCAGATACCCCAATTGTTAGTTTGATTTTTATTTCATTTTTTGAAGGGTGGGGTGTTTCTGTTCGTTGCTCGGCTTATTTTTCTGTTTTTAAACTATGGTATTAGTGATTTCCTTTTCTTCTAGGAGTACATCAAGCGAGGCCTTTCCAGGATGCACAGAGAATGCTGAGCAAGAAGATGCAGTTCTTGGAGACGAGCCCCCAGCAGACAGCAGCCTTGTTAACTTTACTGTGATGTTGGAAACAAGTTTGGAGGATGAGCCAGTGTCAGAAGAACTCTTTAGGGTTGGCAGACAGAATATTGACTATCTTTCACGTTGCACTTTTCCTTTGGAGTCTACAACTGATTCAATTAAACAAGAGGAGGATTCTCCTGACACACAGGCATCTACAATCTCTGAGTCCCAATCTCAGGAGCAGCCTGTTACTGAGCAAGAGCTCTTCAATTCTTTTCATTACTGGAGGACTCCTATCCCCGAAATTGATATTGATCTTGAACTTCGGCAAACTGAATCGCGCAGGCCAGAAAGTAGGCCAGTTGCTCAGAAGAACTCTTCTCCTGGGTCTCCAAATATAGCCATGGCTACTAGAAAAGAGCTAGAAGAGATGATCGAAAACCTGGAACCTCACATAGATGATCCTGATGTTAAAGGTATGAGCAGGAGGGGATCTAGGCACGCTTATCTCTGAAGATGGCTTTATAATATTCACACAATATTGTGTTCTGTACATCCCATTATGCCTGAAGTAAACCACTACTCTTAGTACTTGGCATCTTACAAGACAGATGAGTAATTTTACAGTGTAGATGTTAATAAAACAATTTATAAGTTGTAGCACTTTAGTTTTGCTACGAAAGTGTATTTAAAGTGTCATTTAAATTGTAACGTTAAATAGGTTATCTACATTTTACTAAGTGTCTGAATACACTTTAATATATAAATTATATGCTGTATGGTTTGTGTACGTTTATTAACATTGACAGCTTTTTGTAATTGTGTATATGTTGAAACCAGTCATCTTATTCCTCACAAGCTGTCTTTCTTAGTCTATAGACTCTGCACCTCTGCTTCCAAAGGGAATTATTCCACCACTTGCGTTCTTTAGAATAGGCATGTGTTATAATTCTAGATGCTGTAAAACTACAACTCCCAGCATACCTCAACACAACCCGGCAAAGCATTATGGGAATTTAGTTTAACAACTCTTTTGATGGAAAACATTAGTTTGCTAATTTGTACATACCCAACATAAGATAAATGGCCCATTCAGCAGATATCGGTTTACAGAGTACTCACCAAATATGTTACAGGATTGGTTCTGACAGTCTGTGGTCATTTGAAATTATTAGTAGCTGCTAATATTTTTGATCGAGGTCTTCAGAAACCTACAGTGTGTACTGAACACATGATCATAAGACAAACTATTTCCATAAAAAATTAGTCTGGTGGAAGAGTGTTATGGCAGCCTATTACAGAAGCAAAGCATTGTGTAGCATGTAGATTGTTAGAAGAGGTCTTTCCGCTGATTGTGTGAGGACGTGCTGATGTGTACCCAGCTTAAATGCTGGAACTGGCCCATGTCTACTGTCTTGTTTTGGGGGATATTTGTCTTTAAGAACAATAAGCAAATTGTCCTTGGTCTTCTGTACTGTGATCCCCTTCCCATTTACTATCTCTGAAATCGCTGGCTATATTATAGTAGTATAACGCTATATTATGTGTTCTCTACATCCCATTATGCCTGCAGTAAACCACTACTGTGCTGTACTAAGCATTGCTGTCTGGAGCTGCTCTCTCAGCAGTTTCAGCAACAGCCAAGTGGGAAAGTGGCAACAGTGTACATGAACCCCTATTGTCACTAGGCCACAACAACTTCCATTGACAGTTACAAAGGGTCAACTCTACCATTTATGTCATTGTCCTCTTTCAGTAAAATGTAAAAAAAAAAGATTATGCTACCAGCATTGTTTGCTATTTTACTGTTCACGTTGCTAGATTTGTGCTTATAAACTGCGTTGCCAATTTCATCTTTCTGTTCTATTTATTTTTTTTCTGTCTCTTTAGCACAAGTTGATGTCCTCACTGCTGCCCTCAAAGCATCCAACCTAGAAACTCAGGAAGATAAAAAATCCTCTCACTTGAATCGTCAAATCATCTATCATAATGATATAATTGAATCAGGAAGAACGAACTGCAAGATCCTGCGGGATGACTCCATTCCTCTAATCAGCGATTCTATGGAGGTGTGTGTGTATATGTATATATGTATATATATGTGTGTGTGTGTGTGTGTATGTGTGTGTATATATATATATATATATATATATATATATATATATATATATATTTATTTGTGTGTATATATACAATTTTGGATATTGGTCTAAGGTTATATTGTGTTTTAGTGCAACTCTGAAAATGCTATATTCCTGAAATGAGTATTTTATTACTTTCTCTGCAGTGCATGCAGTCTACCCTGCGCTACATACACAATGACTCAGATTTGAGTACTAGTAGTAGCTATAGCCCTGAAGAAGAGAAAAAATCCAAAGTGCAGGTACAGGTCTTTTGTATTCTTTTCTCATGTGCATTAAGGCTCAGAATATTGTTTGTAACATAATCCTTATGTTTGTTTTCTTAGGATGTTGTACCGCAAGCCTTATTGGATCAGTATTTATCCATGACTGACCCATCTCGTGCTCAGACTGTTGACACGGAGATTGCTAAACATTGTGCCTATAGCATTCCAGGGGTGGCTCTCACACTGGGTAGGCAGAACTGGCATTGCCTCAGGGACACCTATGAGACTCTTGCAGCAGACATGCAGGTATATATACAATACTTTTTGGAAATGTTATTTTTTTATTTTATTTTTTTTCCAAAACAGTAATGTATGTTTCACACCTAATTACTGAATTATTTATTTCTTTTTTATTAAAATAATCTAATACCCTTGACAACTTGTAAAACCTTTTCATGTGTACTACCTGTATTTTCCTGAAATTAATTTATGTAAAAAAAAAAAATTTTTATTGTAGCAGTAATTTTGACTCCTAAAATACAGTTTTCTGTTTTATAAAAAATAAATATCTACGTTTTATAATTAATTTTATCACTGTTGGTTTGTGTTAGTGGAAAGTACGGAGAACATTGGCGTTTTCAATTCATGAACTCGCATTGATCCTTGGTGACTCTCTCACTGCTGCAGACTTACTACCAATCTTTAATGGGTTTTTAAAAGACCTTGATGAAGTCAGAGTAGGCGTCCTAAAACATCTCTATGACTTTTTGAAAGTAAGTATGCCTTTTTTTCTCTCCATTTATCTGGTGTCTGTATAGATGGTTACATATGATTATTTTTGCTACGATTGATTCTTATATTCTTTAGAACTTGTTGATAAAGACTAACGCATACACATGTAAATATGATTTAGTAGCAGTTTTTACTTTCTTTCTTAGCTTCTTCAACCTGACAAAAGAAGGGAATATCTGTATCAACTACAAGAGTTCTTGGTGACTGATAACTGCCGGAACTGGCGTTTCAGGGCGGAGTTGGCAGAGTAAGTATTTAATGTAGTGGTCTCTAGAAATCTTGTGTGTAAAATGGGTAGAATATTCTCGGAATATTTGGAGGTAAAAAAAAACCTTTATGTAGAACTCATCATACGAGGACATACGTGTAACATAGTATTTGATGGCAGATGAGAACCACATGGCCCATCCAGTCTACTCAGTCCTGTCCACCACCATTCCCCTGTAGCATTTGTTCTTATACCATCCTCCCCCTGAAGCCACAGTTAGCATTATGTCAGGCTCCCCCCCCCCATCCTTTTTACTTATGTGTTTTGTTCTGTTTTTTTCTTTTGTTAATTAGGCAGTTGATTCTTTTACTTGAACTGTACAGTGCCAGAGATGTTTATGACTACTTGCTGCCTATTGCTTTGACTTTGTGTGGAGACAAAGTATCTTCTGTGCGCTGGATTTCTTACAAACTGGTGAGTTTCTGTATAAGTGAATGAATAGTCTCATTACATCTCATTACTTCCTCTCCTCGACATTCTCATGGGGCATTCTATTTGGCATTGTACTACCAGTCACTTCACAGTATTGTTGATTACAAACAAAAAGTAAAAGAATGGTGAGCAATTGAGTGCTGGGGATTCTTTTTTTTCTGTGTAAAATACCCTTTTCCTCTCTAGCACCTGTATTGTGTTTGCACATTGGTGTGTACTGACTATATTTTGTGTATGTTTGTATAAAAGCCTGTCTGAGATCCCAGCTGATGAGGGGGTGTGGTCTGAGAGCCCAGCTGATGAGAGGAGGTGTGGTCTCAGAGGGGGTGTGGTCTGAGAGCCCAGCTGATGAGGGGGTGTGGTCTAAGATCTCAGCTAATGAGAGGAGGTGGGGCCTCAGAGAAGCTGTTTGAGGAAACGTTATGGGGAGTTTTCTCAAGGTGTTTGGCACTTGGTCTGGAAACACATGGTTTGTCCCAAAGTTGGGCTCTGAAAGTTTTAAACCACCATAAGCAGAAAGGCCGTGTAAGTGTCTGGTGGCTAAATGTTTACATGCACGTGTATGTGACTGACATTTCTGCCATTTTTTTAAATATAAAGTAGCATAGTTAGTCAATGGCTAATAGCATTACTGCTTTGGGGGGGGGGGGGTTTTAACCAAAACTTTTTTATTGCTGTAACTTACCTTACACTTTCATATAGTTTGCATCTCCTTTCATATCATCTCCACTTTGTGCTGTGTATCCAAACGCTGTGCTGGATATTTTGTAGCACAGATTTAGTAAATCACCCTCATATATTTATTTATGTAACTGGTATAAAATGGCGGGAGCATTTTGTTTACATTGGGTATGGGAGGTGCATGCAACCAAAAAAATGTATTGGGCAGATTAAAATAATTACGAACTACCCAAATACAGCTGCTGTGTTATTATAGATCTGTGTTGTCATTTCTTTGCAGGTGAGTGAAACAGTAAAGAAGCTGTACTTTGCCCCATCTCCAGCATTGGTCCTGGATCTCATGAATAAGCTTGTGGAACAGTTTTGTAGAAGCTCAAAATGGTCTGGAAGGCAGACATTTGTCTTCATTTGTCAGGTAGAGTTCTCATTTTCTGCATGGTTTTTAAACAATACTATAATGAAGTTGGAGCATATCTCAATAGTCTGCTGTAATGCTTTCTCATTTAACAGGCTCTTATTGAAGATGACTGTATTCCTATGGAGCAGTTTGCTATGCATTTAATGCCTCATCTACTTCAGCTTGCCTCTGATAGAGTACCCAACGTCAGAGTTCTTCTTGCGAAGACTTTAAAGCAAACACTTTTAGAAAAAGGTGAGACAGTCTTTTGAAATTGGTTTCTTTTCAGTGCAGGCCATGTGTGTCCAGATGTTTGTAGATTCAAATAAAAGGGATTTTAGAAATGTGTGTTGACCTAAATGCCGTTCAGTTACTGTTTACCAACTGTGGGTTCTGTCTATATATCAAAAATGAACATATAAGATAATCGTCGTCCATACATATTTACTTATGGACACTTTGTCCGGCTTGTTTCGTTGACTGATTCTACATAGTACCTTTTATGGGATTGTCTGACAAAATTAGTACACACACACACTTGTCAAAATCTGATTGTCATGTGGACAGCTATTTAGCTTAGCTACTGTAGTACAATGTTTATTGCCCCTTCACAAACTTATCTATTAATACGTCAAAATACATTTCCCAAAACGCACTGCAGTCTTTCTATATTAAACATTAAAACTGAGAGGAACATTGTCTATTTTCAGTTCAGCTATTGGGATAAGAAAGCAAAAAGCTGTCGCCATCATGCCAATTGACTTTTCAGTCGCTGACATGTAATCCTNGCAGCCTGAAATCCTCTATGTATTTTACTGATATTTTAAAGTCCTTTTACGCAATAAAGTTGGGAAAATGGTCATGTTCAACGTGTTGCCGGCTTTAGTCTTTTATTATTATTTCTCATGTTCATTTCTATTACAGAATACTTCTTAACATCTGCCAATTCCCACCAAGAAGCTGTAGAGCAGACAATTGTGGCTCTACAGATGGATTATGACAGTGATGTCAAGTACTTTGCCAGTATACATCCCGCTAGCACCAAACTTGCCGATGATGCCATGAGCACTGCTTCATCCACCTACTGATGAGAATCTCTCTTCTGGAAACGTCGCCTCGTGTTCTAACCCAAGACTGATCTGTCTAAGGCCTTTCACTTCTTTCTTGGTTTCCTATTGTACATTAGGAGGGCAGAGTAAAAATGAACTCAGAGGATTGTCACCAAAGCCTTAAATCTTCTGTCTTCCTGAGATGTCAAGAAACTTGAAGTGGCTGACAAGAGCCTTTATCTCTACTAGGAACTAATGTCTACTTAAATATCAACATTCATCTTTATTCACTGCTGGTACCAAATGCTTGCATATATGTAATGACATTCAGTGCCAGAACCCAAATTACGATGACCCTCGCCAATCACTGTCTATTGCTTCTGTATAGCAATGGATTGTCTGTCTATCCCAAATTACTGTAGACCAATTTCAGTATTGGTTACAAAGGGGTTTTTATATAATAATGGCCTTCCAGCATCACTTTCTTGATGTGTGAATAGCTCCCTGTTTGAGATTCTTTTTTTTTTCCCCTCCCCGTTTTCTTAAGGGCTCTGTGCTAACACTAAACTAGAAACTGTTTTTAATCCTTTAAATGCAGCATATTGCTGCATGTATAGGCAGACAACATTGCTGTTAAGTACCTCTGTTCTAATTTGTTTTCATGCTGGTCATGACCTGAAGGAAATGTATTGGTTCATGTACTTCAAGTCAAGTTGTTTGGAATTTTTCCTTTTTTTTTTTTTTTTTTTGTTTTTAACTTTTGATTATGATCAGCTCTGAGGTGCATCACTATCGGTCTTCATATAAATGTACATATCTGCTTGTGCTCCCTGAAGTACTGCAGTTAATCATGCTGTTTAAAGCTCTGTTGTAATACAAGTTTTATCTGCTTGTCTGAATAAAATTTATTAAGTTTCAGTATACCACTTTTCCCTCGTTTTTAATCTGTTGACTCGTTTTATTTTTCTTAAGGGTGTCAAGTTGGAAATGGACCTGTTGATTTTGGAATTGAATGACTGTTGCTTTCGCACCTGCACAATTTTTAGTTTCCAGTGTAGACGTGAACAAGCCGTGTTGTAATATGAGGGGAACATATGGGAACAATGGGAATGGCACACTATATACAGTATATAGTTTTCTATTCAAACACTTAATATACCCCACATACATTACTCGCTAGAATGTTCCATTCCCAGACCCCATATATTATAGAATGTGCCATGTGCACATCCATAATATTCCCTTATAAGTATTTTATGTAAACCTTATTTATAAGTTATATACTGGGGGGAGGAGAGGATTGTGTAAGGTACTAATGCCCACATTGAGTTCCTTTTTACTTTTTTGATGTCTCTACAGTGTTCCGTATCATAAAAATCACAGTGGTAAAGTACATGATTTAAGGGCTCAAATATCATTGATATATAAGGTGAGGTGTGGTGGAGGAAGGAACATCTATTACAAAATTGCAGATCTGTGTGTGGGGTTTATACTAGTGGTGGAGCAGGGAAAGTTCCTGTGTATACTGGGCCACTTCGAGCACTATGCTGCACTATTATACTCGGGGGCAGGTTGAACTGGATGGCAGGGATGCATTTGCTCCCTGGACCATAGCGCAATCAATGCACTCTGGGCTGCGGCCCGCTTGGTCCACTTCCCTGTTGAGGCTGCCTCCCTAGAAACCAGTGGTGTTTTGATCTCAGCCCATATTAATAATTCTTATTATTATAGATGATTTCTAATATGTACATACACACGTATATGGACGTTACTTATGGACCACTACTGTGTCCTTGCCCCACGGGCAAAAATTAGCCAGCCCGCCCCTGATTATACTTTTCCTTTTAAAATTAGATTTTGTATGAAATGCTTGCGGTTAGCAGTTTCTCTTGTCATGATAATGTGAGCATTTGCTGTTTTTGAACTTTGTACACACAGTAGCAGAGAAATGGCTTCTTGGTCAGTAGCATGGCAGCCTTATTCCCTTTCTCAGAACCTCTGAGCAACTAATGCAAACTCCTCTTGGAATGTTCTTCAGTCTTTGAAACCATAATGAGTATTAACGGATGCAGTATCTCCTGAAGCACAACACTGATCAAGATTCTTTGTATTCATTATAAATAAGGAAGCAATATGCAATTCATCAACTAATATTTGCTTTGTTTGCACAAAGACAAACTCGCCAGGGTGAGAATTAAAAATGTAAACTCGCTATAAAACTCACCACAACTGGCAATGTGAGAAAAACACACCAAACATACCCGAGCAATACTGAATACTTAAACCCACCCAAAAAACTTGCCACAAAAAAAACAGGCAAGTCCCGGCGAGAAATTCTCACCACAAAACTCAACCTTTGGTCAATTTCCCCCATGACTCTCCTGCTCCACAAGATGCTACACTTTCAGCCACTGTGCAAGAGATGAAAGACCAATTAGCCCAGGCCTCCCAGAGGGTCCAGTAAGTGGAACACCAGACTTGGGAAATATTTGAGGATGTTGCACACTTAAATACACAGGCTGCAGGCTTGGAGAAGGCTAAACGTCAAGTACATCTTAAAGTGGGTTGGTCTGGATTCAGATGGAGTTTGGGCCCCCCTAGGGGAACCCTATCCAATGGAGATTCCTGGGTTATCTCACTTCCAGTACTAGATTCCGAGAGATAGTAAATCACGAATGGGTTACCGTCACCATATTTCTGACCCCAAACTCTTTTGGCAAACATTGAAGACTGTGGTTAGGTGAGCTAATTCTTTCATGCCCTACCTTAAAAAGAAATTCCATAAGCAATATGTACAAGCTCGCCATAACCGCAGCTTTCCGTGCATACTCTGAGACCTCGTCTAGGTCCCTTTCCTGAATATGTAAACTGCCGCCTCCAGTGTGATGGTGTCCTCCTCAAAATGGGAGACCACTCATCAATCAGCCCGGCCATTTGCTTTCTAATTTAGTGAATGGATTCTTTAACCCTTTTTATATGTCCACATTAGGGACTTCCGGTGGGCGGTCCAACAAGTGTGGCCACTTTTTACTCCTGCACCATCACTTGGTATCGTTGCCCTGTCTGGTGACCTTTGTGCCCGTGGTGTGGAGCAGTTTTTACCTCCCCGGAATCCATCTGTCTTGTGATCACCTCGGTGGGGCGTGAGTTCCCGGGCTCCCTGCTTCCTAACCTCCCTACGCTCCGCACCTCCTCCTGCTTGTTTTGTTGCCGGCGAGCTGCAGCTCCCTCCCGAGCTGCTTGGACTGCTCCCGATCTCCCGCGCCAGTACCTGTGCTGTGGGGCCTCGCAGGGTGCCGCCATCTTGCAACGCTCGGCTTCTTGGGCTGTCTGCGACCCTGCTCCTTTCGTCGGCGGCTGCCCTCCCTGCTCCCACCCTGGTTGAGCTGCGGGGCGCTGTCCTCCACCTGTATTCTGCCCTCAATTGCCTGGTTGTCTGCCCGCCTGCCACGTGGGACGCCGACCCGCCATCTTGGGCCTGCAGCCTGTGGCCGCCTGTTCAGCCGCCCGCTAGCAACCTGTCTCGTTTACCGCCAACCATCTGGTGCTGCTGCGGCCCTGCTCCCCTTCTCACCATATGCCCATCTGTGCCCACCTGTTGTTTTCCTGTACCATTGCTGCGGATCACCTGCCTTGGACACCTGGACCTGCTCCATTTTCTCTGCCTGCTGTGTTGCCTGCCGTGGTGCCATTCCGTCTTGGCTGACCGTCGTCTGGACATCGGAATCCCTCTCCTGCTTGCTCCGGCTGCTGTCCCCTTGGAAGTTGTGGGCCACCTGCCGCACGACCTGCTCTTTAGGGTTTTCCTGTCTCCCAATTCCATCACGCTGTTACCTATTGTCCTATTCCTACTGCTGCCTACAACCTGGACTCTACCTTCATTGTTGGACTGTCCCATTGCTGCTTGGACCCTACCCCTGCACCACTTCCTTGCCACTGGGACGCACCTGGACTCTTGAACAAGACGACGTCTGAACCTGTATCCGCCATCTCTAACTCTCATCTGTATCTCGCCATCTCTCACCGCTTAGTGCATTGTTTTTCGTATTGTATATTACCGCTCGCATTTGTGATATCTCTTACTGATTCTGTCTTGCCAGCTCTTATTTTGGCAATTGTTTCTGTACTGTTGTATTGATTTCATTCTCTATATATATTGTTTTGAAGATATAACTATTGGGTGGAGACTCCTCTACATAGTCAGGTCGTTCTGTATTATGGATAAATTCCTGGGGTTTTTTTTTCTTTGTTTACTGTTCATTGGTTTGGTATCTATTGTTCTGTTTTGTTTTCATGTTACAATCCCTGTTCAAATGCCGGTTAACATTTTGCTGCCTTATATTACATTGTGTATTGGCATTTTGCCTTGCTGTTCTTCTACTGTTAACCCTCTCCTCTCCTCTTCCCACCCCATCCCTATTTGCAGTGGTTCCTGGCCATCTAACTGTTCCGGCCTTGCAGTGGGATGTTCCCGCCTTGAGATGCCGTGCCCCCTGGCCCTCCTTCTCTATCTATTTTCAAGACTTACACTTGACCATGGCTAACTCCACTATTCCTCCGATACAACATAGACTTACTTCTGCTACTGCACTGACTCTATTGTCGTGGAATATTGCGGGCTTAAAAACACGCTTCTAAACGCACCCGTTGTCCTCTCCCGCCTTAAACATTTCCGCTCGGACGTCATCATGCTCCAGGAGACTCACTGGACCTCCACCCTTTGTAGCTCATGGATTGCTGAATGTATCTCTGCCCCTTTCACAACAAAAAAAGAGGTGTGGCTATCCTTCTTAGTAAGGGCAGATATATCCTATTACGTCTTACTATACAAACTGAACATTTATATGCCCCTAATTCTCAGAATGCTTCATTTTACAATTCTATCTCGAATTTGCTCTTACAGACTGACACACCTGGTTTAATTGTAGGGGGGGATTTCAATGTTACTTTTCCCGACACCATCAATAGGTCACTCCCTCTTCCGTCCTCCCACCATGATCCCATTCCTACTCTTTTGCATTTTAGCGCTGCCCACGACCTCATTGACCCTTGGAGACTTCGAAACCTTACCAGCCGGCAGTATAAGTTTTATTCCCCCGTCCATTGCCTATTTACTCGTATTGATTCCATTTTGGTTCATGACTCGCTTTTCCCTAGAAACGATTCTGCCTCCATTCAAACCATTGTTGTTTCTCACCACGCCCCCATTCTTTTGTCTATTCGCTATGCCCACCCCCTCTTGCGTTTTCCATCCTCTCTCTCCCGTAATACNAACTTCCATGAATACATGTCCTCTCACTGGCGCAATTATCTTGCTGATAATGCCGTTCACTCTTCAGACCCTGCTCTCCTCTGGGCTGCCTCCAAGGCAGTGATGCGAGGCCACATCATTTCTTATCTTGCAAACCAGAACTCGCAGAAGAAGGATGCTCTACATACTCTCCACCATAATCTCCAACAGGGCCACGCCTCCTTTCTCTCCAGTAATTCCGAAGCAGACAGTGCCACTTATTTTCAATGTAAACAGCTATTGGATACTTTCCTGGAGGAGGATGCCAAGCGTTGGCTGGATTACTCTAAAAACAAATCCTTTCGTTGGGGTGAGAAGGCCGGTAAAGTTCTTGCTCATATGGTTCGTCGCCAATTGCGGAAACATTATATTACTAAAATTATTGACCCTCATTCCAACGCCCCTCTCACAACCCAAAGAGATATTTCTCGCTGTTTTACCGAGTACTTCTCGTCCTTATATGCCGGAGCCCCGGACCACCCGGATCTTTCTGATGCCTTGCTTCGAGAAGCGCATCTTCCTCTGTTAACCCCGGAACAGCGGGATCTGTTGGACGCACCTATCACTGAACCTGAACTTGCAGCTGCCATCAAATCCCTGCGTTCAAACAAAACTCCGGGCCTTGAGGGTCTCAATGGTGACTATTACAAAATGTTGAAAGATGATGTGACCCCTATCCTACTACGCCTATTCGATGCAATCCACCTTGACGGTTCTCCTTTCCCGACCATTAATGACGCCCTCACGATTCTCCTCTCTAAACCTAACAAGAATGTAGCCCTTCTGGCTTCATACCGTCCTATCACGCTCCTGAATCAAGACTTTAAACTTCTTACTAAGATAATGACCACTAGACTTCAATCTCTCATGACCTCTCTTCTAACACCCCACCAACTTGGCTTCACTCATGGCCGTTGTTCGGTGAAGGGTATTAGAACTGCGCTTGCAGCCATCATTCACTCCCATACTTCCCACTCCCCAAAATCGAATTTGCTTCTCAGTCTAGATGCCGAAAAAGCCTTCGATAAAATATCCTGGTCCCACCTTCTTAAAGTTTTTGCGCAGCGCCAATTTGGTCCTCGGTTTATTAAATTATTCCTATACCTTTACACTTCCCCTCTTCCTCTCTTATTATCAATGACCTCAAGAGTTCTGAATTCACCAAGTCCAGGGGCACTAGACAGGAGTGTCCCCTCTCCCCTCTAATCTGGCGCTGGATCTCCATTGGAACCCATACTATCAAAATTTCTGCATTTGCTGACGACCTCCTCCACTATCTGGGGAATCCGGAGTTCTCCCTGGCCAAGATTATCGACAAAATCACCTCTTTCGGCCTCATCTCAGGCTTTACTATCAACTTCGAGAAATCTGTGGCGCTCCACCTTGGACCGCTCCTTACTCCATCCTGGGCTGCCGATATCCCTATCCAATGGGCCTCCCGTTCTATACCTTACCTGGGTACTCACCTTCCCAAAAACCCCTTTGACCTGTACTCACTTAATATCACCCGTCATCCGCAATATTGATACCGAATTGGCGGGTTGGCAACACCTCCCTTTATCAATTCTTGAACGAGCCTCTCTTATCAAAATGGTCTCATTTCCCAATCCCCTACTGTACATTCTATGGTAGGCAGCCGTGAAGCTGTCAGGTCCAGGGCTTTTACCATGGAGCAATTGGTGGAAAGCAGCATCTAGCTCTTGCACAGAAAAAGGGGTTACCAGCAGATCACCAGTCTCAGGGTCCAGGGTAGGGAAGTCACAGTCAGTTATATAGTCAGAAACCCTAGCATCACTGACACCCAGAAACTTCAGAAGGATACCAGCATAGTTATTCGGCAAGTGGACAAGGGGGGAGGAGTAGCAATCTTAGATACAGATTATTATCAATCTAAAGTATCACGGCAGCTAAGACAACTCTATAAACCTTTGGATTTTAATCCAACTACAATGTATAAAAAAAAAAGAATTAAAACAACATTTGGATAAAGCACTGGCAGATCAAAGCATCAGTAAGGATTGTTATCAATTTTTGTTTGTAAATCGCCCGGTTACACCTATTTTTTTTTTCCCACTTACCTGAACTACATAAAACACTCACCAACCCCCCTGGCCGTTCTATTATTTCTGGTGTCCATTCCCTAACCAGAAATCTTTCTTCTTTTGTTGATTATCATTTACAGCCACATGTTTAATTTTAAAGTTACATCTTACGGACAAGTTACATTTATTACAAATTATTGAAGATTTCGTTTGGGAAGAAAATTATGGTGGTTGATTCCTTTTTATATATGCCAATAAAGAATTTATTATTTCCTCTAACATAATTACTTTCTTTTTGATGACACGATTTATTTACAGGTACTGGGAACGGCGATGGGCACCAAGTTCACCCCGAGCCTGGCCAACCTTTACATGGGAGCTGATGAAGCTGAACATGTTTGGGGGAACCTGTTCGGGGCGAACTTGGTGCTCTATCATCGTTTCATCTACAATTTTCTTATTGGGAGATAAGATCTAAGAACTAAACCAAGCCAATTAGTACCAACAATTACTACAAAAGTGGACATTATCAGCCCTGGATATCCAATATACCCGAAGGTCAATTGGGCCGTATAAGAAGAAATTGCTCCTTAGATACGGATTTCCATGAACAATCGAATATCCTAATTAACAAGCTAAACCAAAGAGGGCATCCCAGACCTCTTCTAAATAAGGCTTTAACCTCCTTTTCTGACATAAAACATAAGGATTAGATTTTGATGAAAACAAAAATCTGAGTGATGAAAAGATTGCGAAGGTTTCTACTAATCAGAATAATTTGAAAGAAACTGTTTCATTTATTTCCAAATTCAATAAAAAAAATTGTATAAGATTAGACAAATGGTAAAAAAGAATTTTGGATTACTATTATCTGACTATATTTTATATAAAACTTTGGAGTCTGAACCTAAATTCATCTTTAGAAAAAAAATCGAAGTTCAAAAACAATGTTTTTAAAACAAACACCCAGGGAGTACAAAAGACCATCTAATAATGGTCTCCTAAAAATAGGTTGCTAACAGACAGACCAAAAGGTTGTTATAAATGTGGCAAAAGAATATGTTTATCGTACATAGAACTAATAAGGTAATCTCCAGCGTAAATAAACAAGTATTTGCAATTCGGGATTTTAGAAATTGTGAATTTAAGTTCGTTATTTATACACATCAATGTCCATCTGCCCTGCAATATGTGGGACGCACCACACGATCCTTGATATGTCGTCTGAGCAGTGCCGGCGCTAGGTCTGCGGGCGCCCTAGGCAGACCTAGCGCCGCCCCCCCCCACGTCGCTTCGTAACCACCGCAGAGGGTGGCGGAGTGGTCCCGTCCGCCCTCCCGGTGTTTTATTAACGCTTTTTTTTAGTTAATATAATTATTTTCCCCCCCTGCCTCGCTGCCGCCCCTCCCCCGGCCGGCCGCCCTAGGCGACGGCCTGAGTTCGCCTAATGGGCGCGCCGGCCCTGCGTCTGAGGGAACACAGACAAAATCTAATAAAAGTATTGACTACACATAGTGTAACGAGACACTTTCTCAATACACATTATAAAGACCCAAGTGCACTAAGTATTGTGGGATTAGAAGTAATTGAAAATACGAGATGGGGCAGCGACAGGTTCACAAAGCTGTGTTGTCAAGAGCTTTTCTGGATTTTTTAATTGCAGGGATTAAACAAAAATCTAGAACTCAACAATGTGGGCAATTGATATATTGTAAGGGTCATATTTCAAACTTACAATATACAGTATGTGATCTAGAATTTAAAGTACATTTAACTTCTAATTTTTAAATTGTAGTAGTTTTGGTCCTATATGTTAACTTTTACAATTTTTTTGTACTTCTTAGATTTATTGTATACAATTTTGTTATTAACATTTTAACTGGAGCGATTTAAACCTATTATAGTAACAGCTTATAAAATGATCTGTGAACACATGTGTAGTAGGGCACTTTAAATTAATTCGAGTAATTATGCAAAAATATGTGAACGTCCTTTAAAAACATCCCTGCTTAGATGTGCTGATCACTTGTGGCTTGAAAAGGTCTGACTAGACGAAATGCGTTGCCATTTGAACACATTGGGCGCATGAACTGTCTGTCTATATATGTGCTGCTCCCGACAACGATCTTTCGAGAGGACCGTATATTCAACTTGTGACCACCGTGGAAGTTTATAAGTCACATTTTTTCCATCTAAAAGAGCAGTGCTCTGTGTGAGCTGAGTGGAGAAAGCCAGCAGCCATTTCTACATATCCTGCAGTGAGTGTGTAGCGGGTAAAGGGTATTGAAATGCAATACCTACTCTGATCAATCTGCACTTTGTGTCTTTAGCCAAACTGGCGTAAGGGAACGTTCTTCTATATTCATTTAGCAAAAAAGGCCACTCCGCAAAGAGGACTACAGAGTATCCATCACGGGTGAGATTGCAACTCTTTTGATTAAGCAACCAGCACATATAACTTTTAGCCCTGCATTTTTCATCGAACTTCGATAGTATGTTTTTAGTGTATTTTATTCATTGTGTGTGTTCATCGCTACAGTTTATTATTTCAACCATTCTTGAATTACCTGCTTTTTTTTTTTTATAAGATTCTTTAAGAGCACAAATCTGTTGATTTTATTTATTTTTTTAATTTAAAGGAAATCCCTTTATTTTGTACTGCTTCAGGGTCTCTCTTAATAAGCGCTGTCATTAGGAAGAGTTATCTCTTACTAAATTATTTGCATTATACATTGTACTGTTCTATTGAATTTTTATGCTTGATTGTATATTGTATTTCCTTCTGTGAAAACACAATAAAAATTGTTACTTAAAAAAAATGTAAGTGCAACTCTGGATCAGCCCCTTGGTTCACTGAATCTTTATTAGATACTTGAGAATTTAATAGAATAGGGAACGGATATGTCTAATGGGGGATTCCATTGCCACAAAATGCCTTCATCTTGTCCCCAGTAAATTCCAAATTGGAACCCATAGGAAAGTGTTTACAATGAAAATTCTTCTATTCAATAGATATATTCATTATGTTAAATTAAAAAAAGACAAAACACAGGTCTACAATGTATTCTTTAATATCTCTGTGTTGCATGATGTCTGGCTAAGAAAGATGAATGAGAAGACCTACAAAAGCATGAAAGAAATAAAAAGAAATTTCTGTGACATAAAGCATAAAAATAATCCAAGTTCAGTAAATACAAAATTTTGTGTAACAGACAGAAGGTCAAATATTAACACTTCAAAACAAGGAAACAAGCAAGAAGCAATAGGACTGAACAAAGCCAAACGGCATTCTACATGTGTACACGTCAATGGTATATTTTAGAATTTGTAGGGTTGTTCATTCCAGTTAAGTCATCCCTTGCCATAGGAATGTGTTATTTACACCTGGTTGTGAGAGTGACCATTCACCAGTACTGGAAGGTACGAGACATTTTTTCATTTCAGAACCAGTGTTACTCTGCAATCCCTTCCACCAGCTGATTGTACTAGAGACTACAGTAACTACAGCACAAATCCATTGTATAAACACCAGCACCAAGGAACCCTGTATATCCAAAATGGGACTGAAATGTGCTTTTAATGGCTCCAGCAAAGTGTTGTGCAGCTTGGATATATTGCTGGGTTTACAGAATATTCATTCATTTACAGTGACTATATACTAGCTTCACAGATCTGGTGAAATTTACAAGGCATTAACAAATGTGAAAGAAAGAAATAACCCAAAGCCAAATTGATTACTATATATGCAAAGATATTTAGGGACATCTTCTATAATCCATGTCCTTTAGCTGCAACTTTAGCAGTTTCACTTAAATAAATTGATTTTTCTATACAGCGTATGGAAAAGGATTTTAAGCTTGGTGCCAAGAGCAGCAATGGATTTTATACCCACTACCATATCCCCTGAATAATAATAATAGCTTTCACAGTGCATAAAGACAGTGAGTCACTGTTCAGTACACAAAACCCTATGGAGAGATCAGACAAATTACCAGTAAATTGGTATCTGGTATTCACAAATGGGACGACCTCTTCACAGACTTAGAAGTTTGAGGCTATATTGCAGTGTTATAATAAACCCATCCATACAGTAATTGCAGACATTGATGAATGTTAGATGCTTTTATCTAAAGTAACTGACTTGAGACATTACACAACACTGTTGTTGTAAAGACCGAGTGTGGTCATATAAGCTCATGTACTTGTCCACTAAGCAGCACATAAATAACTCTAGACATTGGTCTTCATTTTACTGGAACAATTGTCATACATAGAAGCGGCTTAATGTTTATTTCTGTTAGCATAACGGTCTATCACAGGCAGATGGATGATGCCGACAGAAACAACAATTAGCTAAAAGATAAGGCATAAAAGGCACAAGGGAGAGTGTGGGCTGAATGATAAACTCTGATCAATTACTAAGAGAGGTCAGAAACCATTCGCTTCAAGAAGGTATTCAACCACGTCTATGAGGGATATATTCAATGATCACACAGAAATCTTTATGACGATGTATATGTCATCATTTCATCAATAAACAGCCGCTGTGAACTGCATTTACAGACACTCCTTAAAACTGAGCCCAAAACATAATGACTGACTTAACATTAGAATTCTATGATCTCCAGTAAAGATCATTCTTGTGGCTTTGCATGCAAACTATGGGACTTCTCTTCAGTTAGTCTGCTAATACTGGGTCTTCATAAAAGCAACATTCCTCATTTAAACACCATTTCCAGACACGTGGCACAGTGCTGTGATATCAAGCACTTAATATTGACCTATAAACTATTATGTCTCTGCTAAGCTGTTATACATGTTACAGTAAAAAGTGTAACAATTTCACACTCAAACCATCAAATAGGCAACGTTCACATCAGCAAGAGATCTAATCCGGCCATGGAATACCATGTACATTACACATTATATCTGTAGTAGTCTCAAACTGGTGCATTCACAGCTGCGTTATCCCTGGTTACGTTAAGAAAAGAAAAGAAAATAAGTAACATTTTTTTTTAAAAGCTGACCCGATGCAAAGTTACTCGTAATAATAAATAATGGTGGTGTGACTGGTAACATCTGCATCATAAAATCACAAACAAACCCCTAAAACTAAAAGTATCTTACAATAAAAGGAAAGAAAGCTAGACCTTATTGCCCTGGGCACCATTCATAGGGAGAAGTATAGAAACACTTGGTACAAGACCGCGAATCATTCAAAACATGACATTCTCTTTTATCTCACCATTCATTGGTGTACAAAATAATAGTTAAACTGTATTGTACATAACCCAAGTCCAGGGAAGGTAGAATCCAAAAGAGCAGACTGGAGATGGAAACGTTTCCATCAGGAAGGACATGGCTGTTTCATCAAAGAGCGCAGCAATGGTCTGACGGGGTTAATAGCGAATCAGTCTTTATAAGGGATTTATTTTCAGATTAAGGTTTCCTTCCAGTCTTTAACTGGCGAGGGTCTTACTTGCTCCTTTGTCTTGTCTTTCTGGGGTTTTATTTCAGAGGCCGTATCTCTCTGCAGCTGCGATCTGTTACCCGGCTTCCCAGGCTCCTCTTCTTCCTGCAGCTGCTCAGATTTAAGGCGCTGACACAGACGGAGCTGCACACGCAGCTCAATGATCGCTTCTCTCTCCTCGTGAATTGCCTGGTTCAAATGGTTGTTCTTAATCTGACAAAAGACATGTACAGGGAAGAATAAATTACTGATTGCAACAAAAAAAGCAGAGCTGAGATTAAAGACAAGCATATAGATGTTACACTCCACAATGTACAGTATGCCGGAGAAAAGAAAAGATGGCCATTTGATTGGATGTACTAGCCTGGTATTAATATAGGACAGGTAAAAATGGATTGTGTTGAAAAGTATTGTATTGTCCCATCTATGAATTAAAATACACATAAGACATGAAAAAAGTAAAGCTGGCCATACACTATAAGATAAATTGTTCCAATCGAAAGATTTTTCAAGAGTGGGTAAAACCATGTTGAATTGCAGGG
>JABWIB010003044.1:39697-54501 GCA_016617825.1 Platyplectrum ornatum | reverse complement strand
TAATAACAGTGTAACAGTAACGCTGGTCAGTATCTGTGTGCAACATGNAACAATAAAGTATTCTCCCTGCATGCACACACTGACATTCATTTTACCTCATGGTTTTACCCATGAGAGTGTAAGTCATGAGTGTAAGTCATGAGAGTGAAAAGCTGAATCCAGCCCTTTGACCACTGTAAAGAACTGTATTAACTGACTGAGTATCAAATATGTAAAAAGTAACTTCACAAGAAGAATCTTAAGAGAACTGTTCACAATAAGTTATATAAACATTTTGGTATTTATGTATTTTAAATATAACTATTTTGGCATAGCCTTACCTTGGAGGTGTAGTGTGTATCATATCAGATACCTTCTGCATGTAATCTGTTGCCAGGACAACCACTTCTTCGTCCTCAGAAAAGTTTTCATGGAATATCCTGTCCAGGAGGCGTTTCCATTTTAACTAGCATGGTATACAAGAACAGATGTTGGAATCAATTTCTACTATTTTCTAGTTTTGTCTGTAACATGTCAGCAAACAAGCAACTCTAGGCAAACAGCACGTAGACAAGATTGTGTATATAATATATGCACATATACGTACCTCCCAACTTATCGGGGTCTGAGGTCGGAACACATAAGCCCCGCCCGTCTCTGCCCCGGTCCCACCTGATGCCACCCTCTGTCCTGGCCAAGCCCCGTCCCTTTCCGCAGCAATGATTGAAATTTAAAAGTAAAACATNAAAAAATACGTTTGTCCCCTTAGTGGACAAACTGGGAGGCGGGAGGCACAGCGGGACAGACGCCCAAGAGCGAGACTGTCCCGCTGAAAGCAGTTGGGAGGTATGCATATAGGACCTAATCTAGACTTAAGTACTGGCTGGCATTTATGCATGTTCCCTGTGTATTAGAGTAATAATATGTATTTACAAAAAGATAGTTAGTCTTTTAAATCCATTACTTAATCCACAGTGAACAGGTATAAATGTCATAATGTTTTAATGAATGTCCAGTTGCCTATAACTTGAAAAAAAAAAATGTAGTTTGGCTAAATCACAGTTAGGGTTTAATTTATTCAAGAGACTGATAAAATATTACACTAAACCTTCATGAATACTGATTCATCAGTATCATAACAGGGAACAGATAACTACAATGGTCAATATAAACACTGAATTCCATGAACACTCAATATAAACAGTGGCCAGACTTCAGATAAACTATTGTAAACTACTATTTATTTGGGCCTTGTGTGTACAGTGAGCGCAAACAATGGAAANTGTAGGTTCTAAAAGGGGGTTTCCATTGCATGTAATACATGCTGGGTATATTAGGATGACGGTACTTTATATAGCGTTCCATCCCCAGACCCCTAATTTACTCCGCATGTAATACATAGATATTAGGGGGCCTGGGAATAGAACCTATTGTAATATATATGGAGTATATCATGGTTCTAAGATGGCACACAATATGNTATATATGGAGTATATTAGGGGTCTGGAAAGGATTGAAAAAGTATTGGTTGCTCTCAGTTTACATACTGGAGAATGTGAGCTGGAATCTGATTAACTGATATGAGCAATGTCCCCACTTTTCCAATCCAGCAGTTTAGTAAATCTATCTCATATACTGCATATTGTGGGCCATTCCCAAAATCTATAGATGCACCATCCTAGACAAAATGTTGTGTAAATTTGTGTATATCATTTTATGGAGTACATTTAATGGACTTTCTATAAAAATGCATAACCATGTTACCCCTGGCAACCAATCAGTTTATGGTTTATTTTTCCAAACAATTCTAGAAATTAACAGCAAAATTCTGACTGGTTGCTATGGGCAACATCCCTCTATTCCTCTTTAGACGCATTAATATACCCTACCCTAATATACAGCAGTAAGACCTTTGTTATGTCTGTTATATCATTTCTTAAGCTGGGCACTCATTTAAAACAATTATCACCACCAGCAGCAGGTAGCCGATAATCAGGGAAATTGTCCTGATTATTGCCACCACTCACTGGAGTGATAATCAATGGTGAGGAGGGAGGGCCTACTTAGATTGACAGGAGGCTCTTGCAGTAGAGTGCTTGGGTGAGTGGGTGGTTTAAATAGGGTTAATGTGTGTGTGGGGTGTGGGTAGAGGGTCCAGTAATTAGACCCTGGTCACACAGTACATGATAATAATCATTTATGAAATCCAAAAAAATCAGAACTTTCTGGGACAATAATCTGGTGTTTAGAACGATTATTGTGCCAATTCACTTGGTGAACTGACACAATAATCATTGTAGTGTATGGCCAGCTTTAGTAAGAGTATTCAGAGGATTTTTTATGACATCATACTCACATGAGGGGCGATTTGCTGCAGTTGAGCTATGGTGACCTTGTTGTATAGAGTGCTGATGTCACGTCTGATGTCATCAAATTCTGAGATTGTNATCTTAAAGTATAGAAACAAAATAAATTGTGAGTCACCAGTTTGCTGCAGGAAGACTTTCGCGTCCACCAATTATTCGGGAACAAATTCTTGAAAGCTGTGTTTTACTTGTATTATTTTATTTCCATCCTGGCGGAATCTGTTAGCAACACTTACATTGGCCAGATTCTGCTCCAGCTGCAGAATTTCTTGAGCTTTTTTCTCTACATTTTCCACTCCTAGAAGGCTGAGTATCTTCTGCATAAAAATACTGTAGGCAGCCAGAATCTATAAAGTGTAAAATAAAACAAAAGGTGACACATTTTTAAGCTTTCCAAGTCATTGTTCCAGCAACACGTCTAGTATACATTTATTTCTGGCCAACTATATGTAGTGGTACAAGAGTACCTTTATGTGATTTTTATTCATTTATTTCTATTATTCATTTTTACATTATATTTATTTTTTATTTAATTATTATCATTTTATATATATATATATATATATATATATATATATATATATATATATATATGAATTGGCAGACGACTTCATATTTACTTTCACTTCCTATTTTATAAATTATCTATAGAAGCAAGTACAGAAATTAACTAACACTAATTGCCACCTAATTATAGTAACATTGTAACGTCAGTTCTGGACTTGTAACTTGTAAGTTATGTCTGTGTGAGTGTACATACGGTAGTAACTTAGGAACATAAAAAAACTGTAATTATATATATATAGCAGAAACATATTCTAACAGTCTTGTACCTTTCTACTGTCTTCATCTTGTCCCAGGTACAGAGTTCTCTCTGGCAGAGTCAGACCATCCTGATCAATCTGTAAAAGACAAACAATACATAAAAAAGAGAACATTTATGGACATATGAAATTATATTTATTAATATGNATTACTATTGATAACTATTTAAAAATATTAATACATTCATATACTTTTTTTTTCATTAATACTTAAATGTGTAGTACACATTTGGGCAGCACACCCACATACCACTTATCGCACAATACGTGTTAATATGAGGTTGAGGGGCAGGTTATTTATTATACTTTTGAGGCTCCAGTGCAAAGCCTAACGGGAACTGTGGATACATCTAAAACAAGACAGCAACTTTTATACTTAAATACAGCACGGATGGCTCATTGAGTAGTAATGATGCCTCACAGGACTTTATCTGTGTGCAGTTTGTATGGTCTTCCTGTGTCTGCCTGGGTTTCCTCCAGGTACTCAAATTTTCTCCCATACCCCAAAAACATGCCTATCAATCTCCTATAGAATGTAAGTCTGCAGGCTGGGCCTCTCTTCCCACCCATTCTGTGTGTCTGTATTTGCCAATGTACGGCACTGCATTAATAATAATTAATAAGCATTATTATTATTATTANAACATATTCTAACAGTCTTGTACCTTTCTACTGTCTTCATCTTGTCCCAGGTACAGAGTTCTCTCTGGCAGAGTCAGACCATCCTGATCAATCTGTAAAAGACAAACAATACATAAAAAAGAGAACATTTATGGACATATGAAATTATATTTATTAATATGNATTACTATTGATAACTATTTAAAAATATTAATACATTCATATACTTTTTTTTTCATTAATACTTAAATGTGTAGTACACATTTGGGCAGCACACCCACATACCACTTATCGCACAATACGTGTTAATATGAGGTTGAGGGGCAGGTTATTTATTATACTTTTGAGGCTCCAGTGCAAAGCCTAACGGGAACTGTGGATACATCTAAAACAAGACAGCAACTTTTATACTTAAATACAGCACGGATGGCTCATTGAGTAGTAATGATGCCTCACAGGACTTTATCTGTGTGCAGTTTGTATGGTCTTCCTGTGTCTGCCTGGGTTTCCTCCAGGTACTCAAATTTTCTCCCATACCCCAAAAACATGCCTATCAATCTCCTATAGAATGTAAGTCTGCAGGCTGGGCCTCTCTTCCCACCCATTCTGTGTGTCTGTATTTGCCAATGTACGGCACTGCATTAATAATAATTAATAAGCATTATTATTATTATTANTAATAATAATAATAATGCATACACCCCAACTGTCCCGCTTTCAGTGGGACAGTCCCGCTTTTGGGGGACTGTCCCGCTGTCCCTCCCACCTCTAAGGAGACAAACTTCTTTTTTAATACAATGCTGCAAGTCGCGGCATCAAAAATGGGCGGGGCTTGGGCGGACAAGGGTCGGGGCGTTCCATGGGAGGAGCTGGGCAGGTGCGAGGGCAGAGTCAGGCGGGTACGGGGCAGGGCTTAAGTGTCCCGCGGCCCAGACCTTCAAAGTTGGGAGGTATGATAATGTATACAGATGATGCACCTGCACCTGAGTAAGCAGTTGCTTCTTGTAATTCTCAGGGCATTAGGAGCTCTAGGTAGACATGACTGATGTCCTAGTAATGCATTTTTCATTCATACCCTTCCGCCCCAATATACTACTATATGCAGTAAAAAAACATAAATGTATAATTGAAAAAAAAATCATCACACATTTGTTTATATTTGTTGTTATTCTGTCTATTACCTCAAAAAGAAGAAAAGAAGCGTGAATTCCAGGAAATGGGAGACATTTATGACAGCAATGGTTGTGTGTTGGGACATGGCGTAGGAGTGATGAGCAATAGATATCATTACCATCTACACATAGGTGTGCCATAACTAATGTCATCATGGGATGGTTCACCATATGCAATCATACTCCAGAAGCATTACACCTATAAATTTTCATATAGTAAAGCCTTAAAGTTAAAACCAGCAGTCTAAATAAATATACCCCTATAACACATTTACAGTTCTAAATACTGACCTTAATATTTAATAAGTAAATTGCCACAAGTCTATTATAAAGTTTTCCTGCATAAATAGTTTGTGGTTAAATTTTTGGGCTGTTCATTCATTTTCTTCTCCTGCTGTTACTTCTCATATTTTCCTGCTGGTGCCTAATTGACCCAGAATGCTTTGCTAGCAGCAGGGTGCCAGAAGCAGCGGCAGTTTGAAAAAGAAATTACTGGCTGTAATAATGAAAAGAATATTCCCCTCTCCACCCACTAAAACAACGTTAAAAGGAAGCGAACATATTTATTACAGCTCGTGTCANGGCAGAAAGACTGATAGGAAAACCACTGAACGAGAGAACTCTATTTTAGGGAAAGTTCAGTGCAGGGTTATACGTCTGTGTATTTACACCTGTGTAGTTATTAAACGAGTGTGTCATGCAGGCCCCATTGGTACTCAGTAACAATGAACCAACGTCACACTTCCATTTACACACAGTATCCTATTCTCTAGGAACTAGTGTACATTTTATTCAGTAGAAAAGAGACAAGACATTGGTGTTGCATATTTGCACATTGACAATAGGGCGATAATCATACAAGAAAGTTGTATAGGATACAAATGCATCTTGTACAATATATGCATATGATACAGTATAATCAAATGCAGCACAGTGGGCGCCGCGCGATAGATAATTCTAAGTACTGTATAATGGCATAGCAAAATTCTCAAACACTTTACTCAACAGTATCAAACTAATGTTGCAGAGACAAGTGAGTTGGTTGTTCCACNTACATGCTAGATTCAATCCAGGGAGACCATATTTTATGAAACTTATGAATGGACCCCCTAAACAAGAAGATATTTTTTGTGGGTTAAGGATTCCAATAAAGAGATCCACTTCACCCTGGAAGGTATATTAGAGGGGAACCATTTACGAGCTATTAGGCTAACATTGGCTAACATGGGGGGGGGGGGCAAAAACATTTGTAAAGGCTGGCACTCTCAATGACTCTATAAGTGAACGCAGAAGTCTTTGGGCTACTAGGCAGATAGACAGCTCTTTGAAGGGGCCAGGCCATTGCTATTATTATTATTATTAATAATAACGTTTATTTATAAGGCACCACATAATTTCCGCAGCACCATACCTAGTGGTAGTACATACATAGCATCATGAAATCATGAAATCATATCATGAAATCATATATAGCATGGGGTATAGTGCCATATAGTGCATATGGAAAACATACATAGCGTGAGTAAGAACTAAGGGTCGGGAAGTGTATAATGTATTACAATGTAGGGGTCCCTGCTGCATCTGCTGACTTTATACAGGCTCCATCTCCAAATCACCTTTGCAAATAGACACCTCCAGGCTAATGGGGCATGCCCTGCCTGCAGGAAACAGCAGAGAGTGCCACAGAGACATACAGTAAACAATCACAAGCTGCCACAACATGCATGTAACAGAACCAGTACAAAAAACAACCTATTATCCCCATACACCTTGCTTCCCTCTCCCCCGCATAAAGTTACCCCAGGGAGTGTAGCATGTTTGCTCTGATAAGGCTTACTGATTGTTGTTTTTTTGGAAGAAAAGAAGAGACAGGGCAAAGGAAAAGTGTGGACAAAGCAGAGGAGAAAGTGGGAAGAACAGGAGCGTGGAACTTTTTTACTTACTATACATGTATTAATAATTTTGGCAATGATAAACCAACATTGTGGTGTCAGCTGCATCATTGTTTAATGTGATATTGTTACTTTAGCAGTCTCACGAGTCTCATGGGAAAGATGGTACTGGTTAAAGGGCTTCAAAATAATAATTTATTTAGATGCTTATGGAACAGTTGCATGCAGTCCCTGAATCCAGAGATACCTGTACTATCTGTGCGGAGAGAATTAGAAACTTTTAATATAAAGAAAAAACATGTTTTTTTACCATATGATATTTTGGGACAAACTGTTTCTATTAATTCTATTAGAGTTTATAGTTACATTTTCAGAGGTGCAACATTTAACTATGGCTAGCACTGATACCTTATCTGCCATATCAAATAAATCACAGATATATAAATAATTATGATGAATGTGACCAGACATTGTTGATACTTCAGGGTAACATATATCTTGGGGGTTGACAGGAGAGTGCATCATAAAGGCAACAGGGAATAACTGAATATGGTTTATGGGGCACATTAATCAAGAAATAAATATAGACAAATTGTAATAATACTGGTGGTTGGGAAAATACGTAGGATACAACCACTTCTAAATATGGATATTTTTCCTAAAATATGCTTACCGACATTTATTTTACAAAATATATGAGGGCTCAAAGTGGGGGTGCATACAGAAGTATATATACCAGGGTAAGGTGGACTGCAAGCTGTGCAAAAAAATGTGCAAAAGTGCTATATAAAACAGCCAGGGTAGCAATTCATAACTCATCATACTACTGGTTAGTTTACTTGTAGATTGTTAATATGCTCAAACCAGTTGGGCAACAGGGGGCAAAATAGGATCCATGTTACCTAGTTGATAACAAGGAACTTCTGTAAATCTATTCTTAATCATTATTTCATCACTTATATTCAGAATTACAGTAGAAGGATGTAGCCTAAGAGACACACACTGTATATACATAGGACATCTCACCATTTTATCATTGTTCTCTCTCTCATCGTTTCTCTCACAACTTGGAANTCTCTCTCCTCACTTCTATTTCTTTATTCTCTGCCATTTGGCCTGTGCTTGTGAGGGAAGCCAGCCAAGACATTAGAACAAATTATACAGTATGAAAAAAGATAATCTATAAAGTGATTCTGAAGGTCGTTGTGACCTTTGAGGAGCTTGCCAGAACCCCCCTCTGAATTGGCTCTTTCCTTCTTCCTGGACCAGGCAGAGATAAGCCAAATACATAACTGTGTCTTTAATTGTAACTCCAGTATTTACAATGCAGATAGGGGTCATGGACGTGGACTTGTGTGCCGCATGGTTTGGCTATCACTTATAGATAGACTGGTATGAATGTACAAAGTGTGACCCAAGAGTCTACTTTCATTTTAAACTTCATAGGAGACTTCAGGATAATAGGGTATTTTTTCTTTTTTATCATCAACAGTTATATTTGTGTGTTTTTCTAATGTGTAAGACCAAATAGGTCACAGTGAAAGCCAAGCACTTTATGGCTGATTGACATACATAAATTAAAATAAACTGCAATATTCTTCCATCAATCACAGCACATTGATTACTATATTTAATATGCATTTTATATTGCCGTATTAATGTTCAACAATGGAAGTGCTTACAGAATCTTCATAAAAGTGAAATATTCTCAATAGAGTAGTGTGTAAAAATACCCCAATTGAAGATTGATAGTTAGATTGTGAATCACAGTGTCCCTTTTACAAATGAGAGCCGGGAAAGGCTGAGAATGAATGTATTTTCTTGTCACTGCTCAATGTAGATGCTGGTGTTTTTTCACTATATATCCAGTGTTTCTCGGAGCTGGGAAGTGCTTCCCTTCTGCAAATTCCAGTAAGGCTATATGTGACATTTATGGTGATTGGGTGGGACATCATCCTTAACCTCTTTCTGGGGACACAGAAGTGACCTCACAAATTAGATCAGCGACAATCAATACATCAGAACCATGGCAGTCATGCAGGATTTAACCCTTAAATATCTACACTAAGAGAATGACATTAAATGATTGATATAATATCATTTAAAGTGTTGTTTCACCCAATCCACTCACATGTTTACAACATGTGAGCAACATAATGAATGCATATTTTTCACAGAATTATTACAAAAACCAAAAACAAAAAAGTAAACCATTCTCAAAATAAGGCAGACTGTAAATAAAGTAGATAGCAGTTGGTGTTAATTTATATTTTTACCTAAGCACAGAATAAATTTACTGGAATAATGAATGTAGTACATCACCCAATAGCACAATTGTTACTTGTAACGTGTAACAAAGTTCAGCAGGGTGGGCAGGTGGAATCATTAAACCGATTACAGTATGGACTGGGACTTTGGGAAAAGGGGTTCTATCGGATGGAAAGCGCTAGTAAATCTGAATGCGGCCCATAGTTAGTACTGGTCAAGCCCTTTCATGACTCTTTCATGAGTTTTCCTATTTGAATTATTAGGCAGTGGCAAAATCAATGGGTAAAAATAATTTGATTGTCATTAAGAAATCAGACTGCATTCCAAATGGTTGTCATAAATTCTGATGTTCATTATCTCAGTAGTGGCTAGAAAATGTTTATGTTCAATGTTGATTACATATTTTCTCTATCAGGATTAACTGATTTTTTTGATTTTTTAGGCATCATTTTAGGCATTTAAATAAGAAATGTATACTCCCACTTTCATATTCTCCAGTATGTAAAATGGAACTGAAAGCTTGAATCTGATTGGTTGCTATGGGCAACATCCCCATTTTTCCAATCCCACACTTTTAGGCCTAGATGGTGTTGTATGATCTGGGAATCCATCCTATTGGTATTTAGCACTATGTCACATTCAGGGTCGCCACCAGGATCANCCAGGCCCGGGACTCACAAAGTCCCGGGCGGCCGGGCCCCCCACATGACGCTGCCGAACTCAATGNGTTCAGGCAGGCTGCCGGGGGTTGGGGGGATGGCCGGGNCCAGGACTGTAGGACCGGCTGTCCCCNTCTGATGGCGGCCCTGGTCACATTTACATGTGGAACCACACAATAACTTGTTGATTTGTAATCTACTCCAGTGGTCGAAGTGGAAATTTAGTGAGGGTATGGACATTTAGAAGTGGGGGTATGGAAACACAGGATATAATAGAAGAGATTTTAGGTTATTCAATTACATCAGTGGGAGAAGTACGGGTATGGCATACCCCCATATGCACCCACACTAACAGCCCTGGTTTACTCTATATATATTACATGAGTTAATGCTTTATTTGCAAAAATTATACTAGAGACCATTCATGCTACACGTATCATCATTCTTCTATACCTTACCCTTCATAAGTACCTGTAAACATGTTTATCAGTTTTCAAACTCACACTGCATTGAAAATCACATATCTAATTATTCCCTTTGATCCTTTTTGTAAATATAATTGCATGATGTCAAGATAATTGCAAATAGAAATGTGCATCCTTCCATAGGCAAATATGACGGCAACTTGCTGAATATAGATTAGACGTAGCGATGTGACTTATACAATATGTAGATTCAAATGAGTTCTGCATTCGGAGGGTAGATACAGAGCACTGCTCATGTGCATTGCTCTTTAATCTATGGGGCACATTATGCTTTGTGNCCCTATATTACAAGACAAGAATACATTTTAGTAGCAAAAATATCAAATANTACAATAGTTCCAAATCAGGTTGCTTCCCCTACACTGAAGATGGCCTATGCACAGTTTTATATCATACACTATTCTGTGGAAAGTGGGCAATGAAGACTAATGGAAACTGCAGCATGTCATTATGACAGGGATTCTCAAAGCAGTCCTTAAAGGACTAATTTGAGAACCCCTTAATTAAGTTAAGTAGTTACTGCAGGTGCATTTATAGCAGTTGGTCTCTTATTCAGTGTATTTATGTGGATTTGAAGGGGATCCTTGGCTATTCAGGCATAGTAGGAACAAGAAGATCCGACCTCAGGAACCCGAACAGTGCTGGTCTAAAGCTGGCCATGCCACTCCCATCCTGATGCTGGCCCCCATGTCAATGGGGGGATTTTGTGTTTATTTTGATCGGCCGCTGCTCTGGTCCAATATGGAGGTCACACCCATTTTTATTTTCAGGGGACCCAGGCATGGTAGTCACAAGAAGATCAGACCTCTGCATCCGGAGCAGTACCTGTCCAAAGCCGACCAAGGCAATCCGGTGTGGGGGGGGTTTGGCGAATCCTTTTAGTTAATGTAAGACCAATATAATCATTGAAATAACAGATATTTAACATCTATACACAGATAATGAGGAAACTTTGCTTCTTGCTGTTGCTTATTTAGTGTGTAAATCAGTAACGGTAACATCAACAAACAACAGTACACAATAGGAGGCAACCCGTGGTTCAGCTACAGTGCCAATAATGATATGGCATGTTTTGAATTCCTCATATCATTTGGTATGGGTATAAAGATTAGTATACTTNTAAACTCTGGAAAAGTTGCCTATAGCAACCAATCAGATTCTAGCTCTCCCTTTCCTATTGCATCAAAGAATGTCACTAGAATCTGATTGGCTACGGGCAACATCTCTACGTTTCATTTTCCGTTTAGTAAATCTAGCCTTAAGTGTGAACTGTTCCTGAACATACAGTATGTGCAGGTTTGTGAAATACATTCTGTAGTCACCGTAAAATAACACAGAGGCCAAACTATCAACTTTAAGACACATTTTTCCATTATATTNATTTTATTTTTATTTTGGTAATGTATTCATTTTGTTAAGTTGATAAAAAACAACCTGCAAAAATTCCTACAAAACAATTCAATGAGAACACAGTGTTCAATACTGCTATATCNGATCATGGCCCCTTACTATGTCACGTTAATTAAGTTTATGTTTAATAGACATAGCCCAAGATCAGCAGCATTATTATCTTACCTAATGACTTGTTTGCAATCATTTAATTTGGAAACCAAAGATTTCAAGATGCCAAATTGCCATTCAGCTCCAGCCAAGCAGATAACCTTGTTCCCCTGGCAGTCCTTGCTTCTGCTATACATTATATTGGGGCATAAGTCCAAGCTAGTGGCACTTTAATGCTGGTTTAATTGATAGGCAGACGATTGCTTGTCCATATGGCACATCAGCCTCTGTGTGCGGTGATAAGCGCCAGGAGAGAAGACTCCCTTTAGACTTCTGTCCTTGCAGGAGAAACTGAGAAGCCGAGTAACCCTAGTGCTTAAAAGGGGGATAGCTCTTTACAATTATTCAGGCATCTAATCTAAATTTTAGAGCATCTTGAACTGCAAATACAGACTATTTAATCATACCCTTGAAGGCACGCTTTTTAATGAACAACGTCTGCAACATATGTATAAGTGAGCTATGATTAAATATGCAGTAATATGTCTATCAGTGCTCACTCCACATCTCTGTCTAAAGAACGGTGCCCTGGGAATGGAGGTGGCCACATGTGCTCTCCATCTTTATGTTCCACTTATGCATCTCTGAACAGCTGTGAGTCTTNAATGTTCAGTTCATTTAATGCTCAGCTCATTTAGTCCTAATTATCTTTATCCAGAGNCGCACATGACTTCGAGGGGCTATAGAGTAGCTTACACCACAAACGGCCACCCACACTGTGCATTTCAGAAGTTTTCCTTATTTTTACTTTTCNTATGATATTTACCTTTACTTAGTGTCGGGTTGTGGTGGTTTAAATGCAACAATGTTCTAAATAAACATCCTTTTATAGACTCCACTAATGTTCCTAAGATATTCATTCCTAAGAAGTTCACTGTGGACCAANTCCACACCTGTGCATCCACCTGGAAAACAGGCGATTGACGAGGGTAAAACTGGTCTGCAGATTGGAAGGGCATTCAGAAAGACGGGCGCACTGGTGCTTGTGCATTTTGCTGCTCTATATTTAAATTAGAAATGGGGAGTGTCTCTCAAGTAGACTCAGAAGCAGGGAATACTGCCTCAGAGATGGTGAAAGTTATAGGCGCGGGTCATTTCCATGTTTTATGTTAAATACAAAAAAAGATATATTTTTNATAAATATTAATTGGTTTTAAAAAGTGTATTTTGTTTTGGTTTTCTTTTTCTGATTTTTTTTTATTAAAGTCTTTTCATTTGATAATGAATGGTGTAGTAGTCGTATACCGGTATACTGCTACTACACCCTGCCATTGATCAAATATTATTTAAATGGGTTTTTAATGCCCACATCCCACATCCCTCACACAGACAGAGAAACTGCCATGCTATATGTCCAGGACCCTACCTTAAGTCCTATGCAGAGAAGATCGTATGGAAGGCTTGCAGCTGGGCTCATACTGTACATAATTATACAGAACTAAAAATAACTCCCGCCACCCATCAGACCTGAATCTGTGATCATACAAAAAACAAGTCCTGCACATACAAGTACCAGGGGTGGGTATGTGCAGTATGAATTAATTGACAATACCTGCACATGGCATATGGAAATCTTCTGTTATTACATCATGTTCAGGTCCATAAAAACTACACTAGAGCCTTGGGCACCCTAGGCAAAATTCAACCCATCTCTCTCCCCTCCTACCATCTTTACCATCACCTCTCCTTCCCTTTACCAGAGAAATATATAAATTCATCCCTACCCCTATCACCGCTTCCATCCCTGATCAGTACTATGAATGGGCAGGCTTAATGACGTCACGCACACCCAGGCTGATGACTTGTGGTTTCTCCCAGGAGCTTTTAAGGCNATGACGGCAATGACAAGTAGACATTAGAGAGAACTATTAGATTATCATAGTTTTTTTCACCTCTCTCTGTTCTTCATTACCAAAGTCATTTACCTGGTTGTGCTGTCTCTAACGTGCAATAATTTACTAGGTTCTCCATGGTAAAACTGCACATTTACACAGATCAAAACAGCTTTTTCCCCCTTGGACCGAATATCAGTCATGTAAATTTGTACATTAGGAGCAATTTTAGATCCCTGATGGGTCTACTCTTTGCTCTANAAATAAACCGCCACTGGCTGTTAATGTCACTTCAGTTTAAAAAGCCAATTAGTGCTAAATATTAAGATAATCACTAGCACATACACAGATCTTTTCTGTAGAACAACATATGTCATACAATTCATCTTGGCCGTGCGGGGGTTAATGAACTGAGTTGGCATATGCCATGGATGTGCAATTANCATTGACCTCTTTGCTGCCATTTTCTAGTTTTGTCAATAACTGTTAAAAAGTTTTCTAGAAGTCATCTGTGATTTGAGATGTATATTAACCACTTAACGACTGGCATCACCTTTGGTTGTAATAAATTCTCTGTGACATTGTTGTGACCTCCCTGGACATTTATGAGTAGTGGAAATGTCACAAGTGGTTATTACAGTAACATTATTATTCTAATATTTATGCCTGAATAGTTTTAGAGTTGGGTTGAGCAATCCTGTTTTTCAAAACCTCCTGACAGGTTTATTTTTTTATTAATAATAAAAATAATAATAATAACAAATAATAATAATCAGGAGGATAATTACACTGGGGCAAAACCATGTTAAATTCCTAATTGCTCACATATACTGACAAGCTTAGGTGCAGAAAAAGTATGCAAAATAGAGTGCACATACGAACTCTGCAGGACCTTGTATCGATCGGCNGGAAGGTGTGGGGGCATAGTGGCTTTAGCCTGGATCCGGCATACTATGCACTTTGATTGGTTTATATGATACAGCTATCAGCTATCCTTCTACCTTCTTGGTACTTCTCTATTACTTGCTTTTGTTCACATAATAACGTAAAACCTTGTAAAAATGAAAGTAATTGTATTTTCCATGTGTAGCAGAAATAAATACCCCTGCAGTGTAGATACTGATAAATGAGCAAACGTGTAGATAT
>JABWIB010003044.1:0-11976 GCA_016617825.1 Platyplectrum ornatum | reverse complement strand
TGTAATTTATTATTTTATTAGTGGCTAATAATTGCAACTACTGTAAAGGGGGCTTTTGTTGAATAAAAATATCTTCCCCCAGTCACTTGGATCAGCTCTTACTTGTAGGATTATAGGAGGATACATAGGGATACATAGGGAAACATAGCTGCTACTTTGCTTACAGTGTAAAACATTGTCCTACTGGCACAGAGCACACGTATGTATCACAGGTCAGCCACTTTTGTAGCCTCTTTTTGTGCTTGCTTTATGTGACCATGTGCAATGCTAAAATCACTTTGCTTAGACCTATGTAGAGTATTCATTTTATAAAAGCTATTAATGTGGTATGTCAGCCACAAATTGTTTGNAATGGTTAAAATGGGTAACTGTACTGTTTGTTGGTGGCAGGTGANGTTTATTATAGGCATTTTCCTTATCCAGTATGCCTGCGTGCATTCAGATTTCATATTATGTCATTTGTGTAAACCGAGTTAATCTGTCATTATTGGTACACTNTCACATTTTATATCATTCTCCTTAAATGAGATAGAATATGATGAATAGTGGAACTGGAGATGGGGATGCATAATGGCCACATTACAAGGCAAAGCAATCCACAGCATAAAAAAATGTGTAATGAAAACATTGGAATAAAGCAGCCAGCCAGTATTAATAATAGGGTTTATTTTGCTGTGCCTTTATACCTTTACCAATTAATGTGCAAACACTGAACATTAATGTGCATGCAAAGCAGTTTCTTATAGGAAAATAAAACCCTCTGTAATACTAGCATTGCTATGAGAGTGCATTATATACAAACCCACTAATGTGGTTATTTTCTCCCACTCATTTAAATGAGACTGTGTGCTACATCCACTTGAATTCAATTCCCCATTGAAATGAATGAGGCTTTACAGCATTAATGGTTTTAGCCTATGTCACTAAAAAGTTTAGGTAATCTGTTAATGCAGCATTAAAATGGAACAGTGTTTAGCTAACATGGCTCATGGTACTTCTATTCTGTGTTAATTATTATTATTATGTTGGTTTATTTTTTAGATATGCCATGTATTGTATTTAGAACATTTTTCATGTGAATTACAACTATTATAACATTTTCTTTATATTTGATAAATATAAGCGATTACATTGTATCATAAAGTATTATTTCTGTTAGGTTAATGAGAGAATGTTATCACAAATGTTTTGAATGTGCTGCACCCAGCCAGCCCGCTAGGATATTGGAGCTATGCATCCTTTATCTCACAGTTTGCTATTTACTTCAGTGAATAATTACGTGTTTATTGGATGAGGGAACAAATACCCATTACAAAGGGTCTAATACTATAACTAATATATATTTGTATTAAGTTTTAAGAGGATATGGGAGGATTTATCCACTGTATGAGTCTTACAAGGATATAGGAGGACGTATCCACTCTAACAGATCTCTTCCTCATTCATACCTGTTCTGTAAATCCAGTGATCTCCTTCCCTTGCGGAGCTAAGCAGCAGTGCTCCTGGCTGTAATCTGATCAGCCTATTGGTTTACTGGTCACTCGCCTCGCCTGTGCTACCCTAAGTGCTCTGTGCGGTTCTACCTCTGTACTCTGTACGTAAGGCTGCATCATCTGCATATCTATCCAAGATTCCCATGTGGGGTATAAACATGCGGATGTGTTGGCACGCTGAACGTCTACTGCCCACAAATTTTCTTGCGTGTGAATCTCCTTCGCAACATCTGATAGGGGTATTTGCAAAACATTTATTACACTTGTTTACTTCGTTTTTTTATGTAAATCATTCAAAATGCGAGAGTCTGGATCCGGCTTACAGTTATGACAGCAAAGGTATTTCATTTTGCAGTCTCATTTTTAATTAATTGTGGTGTACTTGCAATATATTTGTACTGACATACTTTTCACAAGCCGTCTGGATTACATTAAGTTTACAGATGTTACAAATTAATACTTATACAATACTCCACTGTCAAAAATTTGACCCGTCAGCATTTTGACCCATCAACAATATGACCTGTTGACAATTTGACCCGTCATCAATTTGATCTGTCTACATTTTATACCAGACCCGGGTGTTAGGGGGTGGTCTATTTAAATTAAGGGTTTGGGGTTTGAGTATGCCTTGATTTGTGCAGTCAGTGGTCGCACAGACACATCTTATATGCTTGAATGACTTAAGAGCACTTAAGAGCGTAAGCGCTGCTAGCCCCTTCTCTTTTGAACAAGAGANGGGAGTGACTAAGGTTTATTCTCCTCTCCCGCACATAAGCACTGCTTGCCCTATGAATAGAGATCTGGATCGAGTCCTATGTTTATCTATCTGTCTATCTATCTAATATAGATGAAGATGTGGATATATGGATATACCCTCTTTGTCCCCCATGAATCAAAATTGCACAATATTAATTAATAAGGACAGGCCCTAAGACTACATCTTGATTTTCATGGTAATGTCGTAAATGTCTTGTGCCACGTTTCATTATTTAAACAGTTAATTTTTTTTTTTAATTTATTGATTGTCTGCCATCTACTGTTATCAGCCATGTCACTTGAATTATTGTATATAAGGATTAAAAACTCCATACTATATACAGCTCTACATATATTGGCAGCACAATATAACTAGAATGGGAATCCTAATGCGGCCTTCAATATCTCTGTGCTAAAAACCACATAAATCAGCAAAAAACATCTCTATCTCAGTTTGGGAAATGTGCATCACGGCCCAGGGATTAAAGCACCATTCTAGAAGGGGCGGTAAAAATATATCATTCCTTCACTTTACACTCAGCATTAAATGAGTAATAGCTGTATTGCATTAAAAAAAGCACATTACATTGCCAGGATAAACAACTAGAGGTCAGTTCTGGTGGCTGTCTCACTCCCCTCTCCCTGAAAATAAACAGCGGAGCTGGATGTTTTAATCAGAGCTCTGATGAGCCATGCGGCANTGAGAAGATTGCATTACATGGGTGCATGTTCTAGTCATTGCGTCTGCTGGGCTCTGCCTACAAGTTTCTCACACTTTACAGACAGATTGCTGTAAAAATTCCACCGCCCTAAGAGAGGCTGCAAGACTTAAGGTAATATTACTATTTTGTGTGTGAGGAGAAACTCCACCCAAACATATAATCTATTAATAAATGATTAACCATGTATGATATACATTTGTTAAGATAAAAATATTTAAAATACATTTTCTTCCATTAACTCAGGGTTATCAGCTCTTCTGGAATTTAAGGGAAGCTCACACATTTCGAACATTTCTCCCAGTATACCAGGAGAGTCAGCAAACCACCCGGGACCAGGGCTAAGGCAGTAATTTAATGTAAATCACATCCTACAGCCTAAATAGTTACTATGAATGGGCGGAACTTTATGACATCAAGCACCAGCCTTCCTTAATATATGATTTACTGTGCAGGGACATCCCCCTGCTACCATCATTTTTTGTTTTCCTGGAAGGGAGAAACCAAAAGTCATCAACATTGCATTAGCTATAATTAGTTTGGACTGTGTGCAATAATATTCTAATGGTCACCACAACCTTAATATATCTGTGGTCTTATATCAGGGTTCTAATTTATATTCCAGGTACCAGTATATTTTCTTGAATCTCTCTCTCTATCTCTCTCATAATAATAATTGACTTTTCTATTTACATGCTTTATCACTCTATTTGTGTTACAGAGCTGCAGGACTATGATTGTTGCTTTTGGTCCTCCTGTTATTCCAGTCATTGCAGTGCACTATAATCCTATTTCTACATATAAACAGCACTCATTGATGGAAGATTACATAATAAATATTAAAAAAATAAATAAAACTATCCCAGTTGTCATAACTCTTTCACTAAGCTGAATGGCACAACAGTGCAGTTCTGGTATTGAAGCAACTTGTTTTAAAATGCTGGTTATTATTCTATAGAGTTTCTCACAGATCAAATGAAACTGTTAAATTTCTGTGAGCTATTGACATTAATCTGCATAAATAAACACTTAACATCATTATATATTCTGTTATATTTATGAAATTCATTAAGTTTTTAACAATTTATTGTTTACTACAATTGGCAACATTTCAAAGTTTTTTTTTTTGCTCTGCACTTTTGTTGGGTACATTAAGAGAAATAGTCACTATAATATATTAATAGAAGGACGCGTTATAATATTATTTTTTTAATTGTTCATATAAAAAATCATATTTTATATAATCATAAGTGCAACAGGATTTTAAGCATATTATTAGTATTATATAAGACCTTTATGCTCAGGGTATATTCTATGTTCACTACATGAACAACTTTATCCAACCTTATCCTAACAAAGACTTACCGCTGTGGACTCGGAGTACCTATTCATCAGCAGAAGATAGGTAAAGTGTAATCTTTTTGGCAGGGCCTCCATCAGAAATAGTGGGGTCCGGGGCTGAAATAATAGGCGTGGTGCGTGCACACTCAGGAAATCCCAAGGTGGGTGTGTTCTGGAGAGCTGTCCCTTTAAATGTGTGTATGCGGGAGATGGTGGAGGAGCAGAGGTGCAAGGGGAGGAGCCTGTGGGGGAGAAGAGACCAGCACAGACTGTCACATTGCACTAAGGGACCAAGCAGATCGCTGCCAGTGAGTGGCAGCCAGGCCAGACTGCAGGTGGATTGTGGTCTGATTCCTGTATGTCCCGTCTCTAGCACTCAGTGGTTTCTTTCTTGTCTGTGACGGAACCCTGCTCAGCCTGGGCTCAGGACAGTAGTTTCGGCTTTCCCCCCTGATGGTGGCCCTGGTTTTTTGGAATCCCTACATCAGTCTATAGACTCTGGGATGTTTATTTCTGTGAATGCCTGTTATAATGTTTTGCTGTCTAACAAGGTTTTTCATGTTAGCTTTTTTCACTCTTTTCACCAACAGGTTTCCCCTGGACATTAGTTGGCTTCACCCCCACCCCAAAGTGGTATACTGAGTGGGTGGATAACACAGGCCAAAAAAAAAACCAATAAATAATTAGTATTGGGGACCTTAAGAAGGTCTCCCATGTGTCAAGCCTTGTGCCCACATTCAATGAGTAGTGCAGTAATATATACAAAACAATAAATAAAGGTAGGGAACAGGTATTGTCATTGGCAGAATAGTCTAGTAAGGAAGTTATGGAATACCAATGAGGATAAGAAATGACAAGAAAGCAGTTAATGTTAAAACTAAAATGTTTTTGATTTTATTAATTTCCTTTGACCTGATCACACTAGGAAACATATGACACAATAATGAGGATCACTCTACTGTTCCCAGTAGAGGTCACTCAGTTGTGTATAACACAAAACTGTTCAGTGGTTCACTGGACATCTCTCCCAAATTCTGCAAAACACACAACACAAGTAAAAAGCCCACTGCATTTTATCTCAATAAAAAGCCCACTGCATTTTTAAAATTTAAACAGCAGAATACACTGTTCTTTGTTTATAACAAGAAGAAAGGTCAATCGAAAATATCATAATGTGTAAACAAACCGAAAGTCATACGCAAATGTTAAGCATCAAAATCAGGGATAAATGCTGGCTAAATAATTTGTTTGAGAAAAGTGATGCTTTCTGTTTAATTTGCATAATGAACAATAAGACACTATGATAAAGTTTCTGTATGTTGCTGCGGAGTGTATGGTTTAGTCTCTGCTTTAGATGGTAATCCCAGTATCACATGGGAGCATCTCCAAGAAGACAACACAATTTGTTCAGCATTATGAAAATGTTTGGATTGTTTTATGTTATTAGGGAGACCTAATACCTTCCAAATTGAAATCTAAGCAGCCAGTTTGTCTTACCCAGTCAGGGGCCAAGAAAATATTGGCTTTAAAAATAAAGAAACACATTACACTCAACATTGTACGTGTCTATACAGATAGTAGACATATGCACTTCTTTTGTTACATAAGACTTACTTGTAGCTACTTTAAATTCCCCTTTTCCCTTCTTTATTTGAACTACATGAATAGGAATCTGATTGCAAAATAATGAGAACTTGTGAAAGCAAATGTGAAGTTACAATATTAACTGAAATTACAATAGTTAAATATAATACATATAGATATAGGTAAATGCTAAGACTCGCAAGTGGTGACAGGGTGGAGATAATTGCTCCTTAGTTTGGATCATTATGAATGTGCTCCAGACAGACAACATGGATGCTCTCCACTCAAGGTAAATAGATCTATAAACACCAGGATTCAATTAAGATCCACTGTTGTCCCTCTTTCAAAATCCCTTCTTTCCATTTGGGAAAAACATGATAGTATGTTTTTTTGTTATTCAGGAGACATATGAAAACTCCCAGTTACATCACTCACCTGTACAGAATCCTCTACAATATATATTTACAAAATGTATAGATTTTGACAAAATCTGTGAACATGTAGAGCTGAGGTACACATCAGATAGTGTATTTTTACTTTCACACTGTGTATGGCCAGAACAGACACATAGCTGCCACTTTTCAGACTAATGCAAAATTTCATTCATATAATTTGCTCCAGGGAATCTCCCCCTCTCTGTATTTACTAGCCTAGTTAGATCATGGCATGATATTTGTATCTTAAATCCAGTAATACACCAACCATAGCAATACACAAAGTGAAGTGCCAGTATCTCTGCTCACTTGATATAAAATTAAACCTAATATACTCTTTCATACTATCTATACATACATTATTGAGGTTCTTGAGTTACACTAGTGCAGTGCCCACACCTTGCTCCCCCAATTATAATTTTTTTTGTAAATTTTTAATTGCGACACAAAGAGGTGAAATTGTACAGAATGAATACAGTGGCAATAAAAAACACACAGCATCCCAACAAAATGTGAGGAAACAGAGGTCAAAAAAAATTCTCATGAGTAGCTAAGTTCAACACATCGGCAGAATTAGTGAATGACAAAGAAATACATAGGGAACAATAGGATGGTGGAAACCATGGGACAGCTCGGAGTGTCTATTTTTAACAAGGAAAGTATGGAGGACGAACAGGGTGAAGAGAAAAAAAACCTAGTCTGCCAGAAGGTAGCCAGGTCGAAGGTGTGACTTAAGGGTGTTTTACGACCTTGTGCATGGAGAGGAAATCAGGACTGTCTTTCAACTGTAGCCACGGACCATAGCTACACAATCCAGTGTGTCGGGATGATATTCCTAGCCTCGGTGCTCAAGCCATAGGGACTATGAGTCAAAGGGAAGTCTAACCCGGTGAGTCTGCAGGTGATGTGAGTACTCCCTGCAGTCCCACCAAATGTAGAGATAAGTTCCTATCACATACACACAACGTCAGCATTGTGAGAGTGATCAGAGGAAATACTATGCAAACTATGAGGAACCATATACCACTGAAAGTATCTTATATGCAGTTCCAATAACCTGCAGACTCAGTGAGCCAGCATGGGTGGCCCTGAAGATGCGCACCCAGTCATCAGTAAACAAAGAAGCGTCAAAGTCTCTGTTCCATGCAGTGACAAAGTGAGGGTGGCGACTGTATCCATCAGGAGATGGCAGAGATGGGAGATAACATGCGTGGGTGCAGTGGATGACATACAGAGCATTTAAAAACCTGTTTGTGTACGGAAGAAATGGGCAGACTTAGATGGCAAAATGACTGATGTTGCAGATTGCCAAAGGAAAGCAGAGAACTCTTTCGCACCAGCTGGCAGACCTGGACAATATTGGCATTAACCCAGGACGTCAACCCAGAGGGGGTCAAACCTGGGAGAAAATCAATGGTGTGAGGGGAGAGTAAGAAGAGGAAATGTCATCCCTATGTCTCAAGTGTCTCCAACAGGCAAGGGTAGGGCCTATAGTAGGATGGGAGGAGCGTGGGATGCTCCCCAGCCAAGGGAGAACACACAGAGGTGTGGGGGATGCCAAATTTTCCAAAGCCACTGCTTTTGTGGTGTATGCCTGGTCCAATCAAGTATTTTACCTAGCTGGACAGCTTGGTGGTAAGAGCACAAGTTGGGTAATTGAAGGCCTTCATGATGTTTGGGTTTATAAAGTTTGAAGGGAACAGTGGGGCCACTTCCCCGACCAGATAAAGTAGCAGGACAAGGTTTGGAAGTCCGAGAAAAGTGACTGGGGTAAATGATTAGGGAGAGTCTGCAAAAGGTAAAGGTATTTTGGAAGGATATTTATTTTTATAATATTGTTTCTCCCCAGCATATAGAACCACTTAGGATACAACCTTTCCAGGTTGGATCTAGTACAAAAGTTTGCCTAATAGAGGTCTCGGAGGTCCGGAGTCAAGGTAACTCCCAAGTATCGGAGGCTGGTGTGATTCCATTTAAATGGGAAGAAGGATTTAACTGTCGCGAGAACTGTCTGAGGAATCCGCAAAGGCAAGGCCTTAATGTTTAAGTTAGAGAGGTGGCGAAGATACTAAATTCTTGCAGCAGGAGAGGTAATGAAACTGTTGGGTTGGAGAGATAAATAAGGGTATCGTCCACAAACAGCGCCATCTGATGTCAGGCTGGAGTATAATGGTGTTAGCCAAAGCTTCTATGTAGAGTGCAAAGAGTAGTGGTAAGAGTGGGCAACCCTGACAGGTTCCATTGGAAATGTGCAGCGGGTCTGAGAGACTACCATTAATCTTTACCCTGGCAGTCAGGTGAGAATAAAGGGACCGTATCTTAGCCAAACAGTTGGGACCTAGGCCCACACGTTTTAGGAGCTCCTCCATAAACAGCCAGTCAAATCTATTGAGGGCTTTCTAGGCATCCATTGAGAGTAACAGAGTATGGAAATTACTGGTAGAGATATAATGAATAATATTAATGGCGTTTGTAGTATTGTCACAGGCCTCCCATCCAGGGACAAAGCCCCCTTTGTCATCATGGATGGGGGAGAAAACATTTGAGTCGGTTAGCAATGAGCATGGCAAAAAGTTTGAGGTTGACGTTAAGAAGGGAAATTGGCCTATAACTAGAGCATAGGGATGGGTCTTTATCCTCCTTAGGGATGACCGAAATATAAGCCAGTAGAGATTGAGGGGGAAAATGATTGCGGTCTGAGATAGCATTAAGGGCTGGGAGCAATATGGGGATAAGTTTATCTTTAAACAGTTTGTAATATGTGTCAGTTTGGTCTAACACATCAGTGACGAAGTGTAGATGACCTTGAATGGGGAAAAAGGTTAATAAGAGTAAATAACTAGCTAAAAATATGTCCCTTAACCAATAAATCCTGACGTTCCTCCAACATGACACAACTACACAATATAAAGGGAATGTGTTTAGAAATGAGAATTGCCACACCCTTTGATTTGCTCACTAAATTATTGCAAAAGAGAACTGGGTAGCCGTTCGTGAGTCATGAATGGGAATCTGCCCGGAAGTGAGTTTCTTGGATAAAGGCAATGTCTACTTTATCATTATGGAGGGAACAGAACAGGAGTGACCACTTCTCGGGGGTGTTTAGGCCATTAACATTAAAGGAGGTTAAGTACAATTGTTGCTTGGATGTCACCATCATGGTGGATAGGTGCAGATAGCAGTACAGATAGGATAGCTTGGACAGTGGAAAAAAGGGTCATGGGTAGGAGAGGAAGGTTGGGTCCGGGAATGCGAATTCGGAGCTCAATTACAACAAGTACCTACCACCACCGGCCCTGAGCATTATGAAAAATCCCTTTACATGTTAATTATACAGTATGGTTGGTGCTGCTTACCATGTAAATAGAGGTACGGAATACCAAATGTATTCCATCTATTATAGATTTAGTATTATTTAGTGCAAATAACATAAAGTGAATAAAGTAAAAAGAACACTTTTAACAGGAAAAATTGTAAAATTCTCGTCTATTACAGTAGCCAGGCATCACAGATTTTCATGTGCAATAATATAGGGTGCAAATATAAATCTGCAATGTCATTTTGTGCAATGTACATTCCCTGACACATACCTCACTTAATTTAATATGAATGTCTTATATCATTTGTTGGTATATTTTATTGGTATAAATAAGTTATCTAAAGACTGACTTTTATTTTTGATATTAAGGTATCTCTAATAAAATCATTTGTAATGATTATTATTATAACAACACTAACTTTTAAATTGTAAATATATGAAGAATTTTATTATGATTTATTTTGAGCAAACTTAAAATTAGGACGTCTTTACAGGAGCTTACAATACAATACACTGAGTAATAGGAAGCTTATTCATACACTTTTTACATGTAGTTAAAACTTCATCCAGTGTATACTTCTGCTTGATGCACCTAACAGAATGGGAACTACATACACCACAGGAAAAGCATAAATAATGCATGGTTAACTTGTATTCATTTTCTCTGAATATATAAGGGAATCCTTATCTCATTTGACAGTGCCCTTGGCTAGAAAATTGGCTACAAGGGCCAGGATATTGAAATGATATCAGGATCTCATGAGTCACAACTATGGCAATTGGCTCAGAGACCCAGGTAGAAACATACATCTGTAAAAGTGCATTAAATATTAAATGCAGGAAAAAATCTCAGCTATTGATAATGATGGACCTATTCATATGAGTAGGTTTGGAGCTTGAGCTCAGTCAGTCTTAGTAATATAAGACCAAATCCAGAAAGTNAAAAGAATAGGGAGACGTCTGTCTTGCCACAAACAGTATTTAAGTTTTAAGTTCTGTGTTATCTAACTTAAACCTAAAGATGTTAGGTGTCTGTGATCAATAAGCAAAAGCAAAAGTATTCTGTCATCAGAAATGCCTTAGAACAATATTGTTTTTTTGTTTTTGTCATCCAACTTAGATTGTGTTCAGACTATCCAGCTAATGGAAAAAATGCTCTGAGAAAGTCACTACCACGTGACTACCCAGTATATTAATATATTTATCTTTGAGATTGAAAGGAGTTTACAAGACCCATAATACACGCATTGACATTCAATGGTTCATTCAATCAACTGAAAATGTTTGAATATCAGATAATATTTTTGCCATTTTTGTGTGTTTAAATGTGTGGTACACAGGGAAAAGGATTTTGGTTGCATAGGGATAGACCAGATGGAATTACTGGTTCTATTTTTAAATTTCATTTTAAAATAATAGGACAGTGAGTGAAGGGAATTTAGAATAGAGGGTCACCATGCAAACAGGTGGTACTATAAAGGGTCAATAAGGATCACAATACACTTAAACAACAATTAAAACATTTAAAATAACAATGTGCACACATGACAATATAGATCAAATGTGTGTTATTTATTAAATTACTAACTTACTATAAGCTAATATACAAATCACTTACACTATCACTATCTACTAACTAAAGAGAGGTACCTCTCTATGAAAACTAGTCATTAAGAATTGGTGCCATTTTAGGTTCATTTCTAATCTACAAAAGAGTGCTCTGTGAAATGNAGAAGTGAGTCTACATTGCTACTTTTAACAGTAAGTGGAAACCAATGTCATGATACAGTTTCAACTGTATGACGTCACGCCACTTGAAAACTACCGAGGAGGGCGGCGGGATGACCGCTCGCCGGCCGCCCTCTCCGTTTTTACTATTTTTTTGCAGGGGGCGTGTCCTGCCGCCGCCCCCTGCCAAAAAAAAATAGTAAAAACCAAGAGGGCGACCGGCGAGCGGTCATCCCGCCGCCCCCCATGTGCGATGCGCCATACGCAGCTGCGTAACTGGCGTAATGGGTGGGCCGGCCTTGAACGTACCTAATGGATGTCTGGGGNAATCACTGCTGACATTGATGATGTAATGGTGGTAATCCCGCATACCATCATGGGACCTTGCCGGTCAGGTAAGTCTTCTTGAATGCTGTAATTGGTGTAGCCAGGCTTGCAGCGAGGGAATGCGAGCCTGGATACTATAATTACTAGAGATGTTCACTGACGCCCGTGTTTTGGTTTTGGTTTTGGGTCTGTATTAACTCTGTGTCTTGGTTTTGGTTTTGCCAAAACCACCCCGACGTGTTTTGGTTTTGGATCAGTATTTTTTGCAAAAA
>JABWIB010003043.1:20434-33751 GCA_016617825.1 Platyplectrum ornatum | reverse complement strand
AAACCATGATGTAACCTTCAAAATTATGGGATGTCACAATCAGCAGCAGACGCCGCCGGATTTGCCTGCAGCAGCCTCACTCCTCTAGTCCCATCAGCATGCAGCAGTCCTGTTTGGCGGGGACTCCGGCTCATGGGCGCCGCCATGACAGTCAGCATCACATGACAGCCAGGGACCAATCAGAATCCAGCAGGCACAACCATGTGATTCCTGTAGCCAATCAGCTCCTAGAGGGGGCTATTTAAACCCTGCCAGAGNTCTCTTCTGTGCCAGATCTACTTTGTCACAGAAGGAGCCTGGTTCTCTCTTGTTCCTGCATCCAGCAGTACTCGCTGCATCCGGTCCAGCAGCAGTACTCGCTGCATCCGGTCCTGCAGCAGTACTCGCTGCATCCAGTCCTGCATCCGGTACCCAGGCGATAGGATTAAATAATACAGTTATACCGCGTTCACATTGCCTGGGCTTTAAAAAGCCGCAGGCATATCGGCGGTGTAGAGCCGGCGTGGAAGCGTTAAAACTTCCACGAAAGTGCTGCAAGAAGGGGAGGTCATCAGTTTCCTACAAGAAACCCGGCGAGCCGGCGAAAAACCTTCTTTTTCGGCGGCTCTGGAAGCCGCTGATCCTGAGCTGTCGTTTTGAAAAGGCAACGTTCAGATTGCCTTCAAACGGCGGCTTTATACCGTTTTTGCTGAAAACGAAGGCTTTATTAGGCAATCTGAACGGGGTATTAGTGTTGGTTAATGGTGTCACAAGTCATCTAAGGCAGGGGTATAGCAGCATAAACTCTGCCATCCCCTCAAGAGTGACAGGAGAGTTCTCTCCCTTCTCCTGTACAGGTCTGCGCAAGAGAGTGACCTTAATATGTCTGTGATGTCTGGCTGAATCATTCTTCTGAATCACTTTGTTGTAGTGATACTAAACCAAATCCAGGCACACCTGGGAAAAACTATGCTGCATTCAAGGGATGGTGAAATCATTGTTATTCTTTGCATGCAGGAAGAATACTTCTTCTTTAGCTTATTGCACACAGATACTGACCAGCATTACTTTTACACTAGGCTCATCTCACCACTAATACACTTACCGCCCCTGAATTTCATCATGGTTTTGCCCTCTGGATCTAGTCCACTGTGTTTGTTTGTTTATTATGTTCTGTTTATTGCTTTTATATTTTTCATACCTTCTAATTAAAAACAAAAGTAAAAATATGTATTTTTGTGCCCTCCCCATGTAAAATAGGGTGTCCCGGAAAAATCAGCATTGCACATATGACCCACATTCAAGATATAAGCTATATTTGAGTGCATGTGTTTTGTGAATTGCAGCGTTTTATGCATGAAAACCATTTCTAATGGCCATACACTATTCAATAAATTGTTCTAATCGACCAGCTTTAGTCAAGAGTGGGTAAAACCATGTTGAATTGCAGGAGAGGCAAATTGAATTAGTTGCAATCAGTATTACAGATGAGAGATGATGTTTCCTAGCACAAGTCTAATAACAGTGTAACAGTAACGCTGGTCAATATCTGTGTGCAAAAATAAAGTGTTCTCTCTGCATGCAAACACTAATACCCCGTTCAGATTGCCTGAAAAGGCCGGCCTCAGTGAAAAGGACGGGGCCTTTGAAGGCAATCTGAACGGGTCACTATTTAAAAGCAGGCCACTGAGCGCCGGCGTTCAGAGACGGCGAAAAAGGAGGGTTTTCAACGGCTCGTCGGCGGCTTTGCTGCAGTTTAAGCGCATATAAGGAGAGGTGATTGGTCTAAAAAGACATGTGATCACAGTCCTTTTAGGTGACATCACCTCATTACGGGACACCGGCTTTGCTGTAGAGCCGGCATTTCGTGCAAGTCTGAACGGGACTTGCACGCTGCCCCGCCGGCTCTGCACCACGGATATGCCTGCAGCTTTTTAAAGCCCAGGCAATCTGAACGTGGTATAACGTTCATTTTACCTCCCCTGCAATTCATCATGGTTTTGCCCACTTTGCCTAAAGCTGGTTGATTGAAACAATTTATTTCATAGTGTAACTGCAACAAATAAACTTTTCCTACCACCACATAGCAATATTCTAGACTGAATCTGGATGAGGTGAATGACCTGTCGAGGTGTTTATTCCTCAACGTTGGATATTTATGTATGCAGATGACAGTGTTTCAGTCTAGGTTGTATGAAGGTGAATGTGTTTTAAATGGAGAACTGTAACTCTTTCAGTACTACACAGTCTTGGACAGGAAAGCTTATATGTTATGAAAGTGTCATGGTCATGTTTCTGTACATAGATGATGTCATTTGCATGGCTGCTTCTCCCATTTGAATATTGTAACATAACATCCTGCTTATGTAACAATAAAAGTGCGGATTGTTATACATGGCATTATGAAAAGTTCAGGAAGGGGTAACATGTAAACAGATGAACAAATGAGGATCATCCAGAGCAGTTTCTGTGCCTTTCAGTGCAGTGTGTGTTCTGCTTTGTACTGTTTGTCCTTGGAGATTCAGACTGATATCACCTTCAAGACAAAACATTAGCAGGTGGAATAGTCGTGTCCCAATCATCTAGAGAACACATGCCAGCAAGAGCGTCTTATCTCATGTCACAGAAGTCTTTGTCTGTATCTCTGCCATTTATTATCGGCCGGAGCTTTACCATAACATTCATATATGACCCAAGCCTTCCAGATGTTGTTTCTTTAATTATCTTCCAGCTACATATATATATATATATATATATATATATATATATATATATATATATATATAATATACCTTTTATCAGCAGGTTGCTTCTTTTTTTATATCTGTAAATAATACATTTAGCCACTGTATTATATGAGATTTTATCATCATTTCTGTCTGCAATTGTCACATGTTACTTGACATCTTATAACCACTATAAATGTAATTCAACAAATGTCCTGTTCAGGGAAGATTTTACTTTGTGTTTTGCCTTTTGTAATGTGATAATGTTAAAGGTGGAAGAGGCCATGCACAGTAACTTACCTTAATTATTGTGTAATTAAAGCCACAATTTACAATAATACAATTATTAGATATAACTAAGATATTTTTGTCATGTTATGAAGATGATTTCCTTGCAGATGAAAAGATCTGTCCTCAGTGGCATTTCCAAAGACCTGCATGCTAAATGGTCACACATTGTGCACAGGAGAGTGACAGGGAATTTCTTCATACTATTCCTTATCATTATGTGTACTGGAACCAGAATGCCTCCTTCTCATAAGACTGGATCCGGTTCCAGTACACATAATGATAAGGAATAGTATGAAGAACAAGTCATAGGACTGTATCCAGACTTACATATTATTGAATTACAAGCAAGTGGGCAAAACCATGTTGGATTACAGGGGAGTTAAATTTCATTAGTTGCAAACAGTATTAGAGTTGAGAGATGATGTTTCCTAGCTTAAGTCTAAAAACAATGTAACAGTAACGCTGGTCAGTATCTGTGTGCAATAAGCAGAAGTATTCTCTCAGCATGCAAACACTAACATTCATTTTACCTCCCCTACAATAGTACACAAGTCTGGATTAGGTCCATACAGCAGAAATTTATATAAACGTGAACCCATCTTTAATTTAACTGTAAAATAAACTTATCTGTTTGACTTTTTGGTGGACAACAGCCCCATCATATGCTTCTAGGCCCTGCAGCAACACGCCTCGTGTAGTTCATCACTTTACTATTCATTACAATAATGGAGGTATTTATGGACATACCAAGCGCTTTCTTTTAAATGGGATATGGGGCTTTATGGTAACTGGTAAATGTTTATTTATATATGACATTGTGTAACAATCCCTTCTCCAGTCATCAATCACATAAGGAGACAGTTTTCACAACGTTTACAGGCTGCCAGGAAAACAGATTGGGAAATGTAACGGACATGGAGATTCTTCACTTGTTTNGTATATATTTAGAATAAAAGGCCTATAACAGTAAACTGGATTGTGCTGATATGGTAGTAACTCTTGTAAAATGGATTTAATGGGCAATATGCATTCCTTGCTCGTGTCATCAGAAATAATAAGGAGAAAGGAAACTTAAAGGCTTAAAATATTATTTAATCATTTATGGTAAAACGCATTCGATTTTTATAGTCTGTCATCAACTGGTTAACTGCCCTGGGTTATTCTGAGCCGTATGATTATTCCACATGCTAGCTGTGATCTGGAAAACTATAACACACAGGATTTATTTAGCTTGAACAAGTTACTTATATTATGTAAACATGAACCTGTCTATCCTGGTGTAAGGTTTATCTATTCCTTCTCTGTTTGGCGATAACACGGCATATCATGTTCTATATTATTATGTGCTTCCGTATCTTGCCCAGTTAAGAGTCTACAGGGATTTTTTTTTATTCCTAAATGCAACACATCTATAAATGTTTCTGCCGCTGCTGGGTTAGGCTACTTTCAGGCAATAAGCCAATAACAACCATGAAGGGTGGAATGTGATTAAATGTGAGATATTATTGAGTTCACATGTATTTTAAACAACCAAGAATGAAGAAGATTTTTGGACTGGATCCAGACCTCTTGTGTGATCTCAGTACAGATGGAGGTCTGCTATTATAAGAGGGAATGAACGCCCCTGGCCCGCCTATAGCGCATGCATATAGCCATGCGAAAATTCAAACGTATTTCCCGTTGTATATGATGCACCTTCTTTTTAGCCTTCTTTTACACAGTCCATGTCTGTGTCTTACACTGTCAGAAGACAGGTGTAAAATGAATTTCCCCATGTATAAAATGGCCAAAAAGAAGGCGCATCTTATACAATGTTAGGAGCCGCACTGTAAGCAGGGTCCCTGCTCGGTCTCATTGGTGGCCAGTGATAAGATGTCTAGCTGCCAGGATATGTTAGTACATCGCAGCTGTGACTATGAGCAGGGTCCTGGCTGAACTGCCGGGACCTCTGCTATCTCTCATTGGTGGCCAGTGATAACCCAGCAGCCAGGGCATGTTAGCAGCCGCGCCAATTAATTGTGCCTGGATCCATGCTCATAAAAAGAAAAACATAGAAACATGCATTGCACCCCTTGTAAAAAAAATGCACCGTTTTCCCATATTTTTGTAAAAGGTGTGTCTTATACATGGGGAAATACGGTAACTAAGTCATATATTTTGGATCAACCAATAGTAATATACGGAGTATGTAGGAGCACTTGAAGTCCCCTAACATTCATATGTCTGGATCTAATCCATTGTCTCCAGTATTATATTATTGAGGATTCCATTAAGTGATTTACTTAACATAACCAATGCAGGAGGGGAGTAGCAGTCAGGCCCCTACAAACACACACAAAGCAAAAGTAATGGTAAAGTTAAAAACATGTAAACAAATGAGAACCTTAAGTTCCTTTTAAAAGTAACTTATTCATGAGTTCATCTGCTATTACTGAGTAAAATAAGAGTATTATCATTCCTGTGAAACACTGTTCAATGCTGTTTGCTTGGCAAAAAGTAACATAAATATGGCTGTCATCAGCAATATTTCATGTACTGGGAGTGATGTTGCTTTAGAAACTGTAAATTATTGCTGACTTTGCCTTGGCCATGGAATTATGACAAGGATTCCAACACATATAAATTGCACAAGTGTAATGCCAGTAGGGCAGTATTTATAGATGTTTATTCCAGTATGTACACATTCTGATTACTCTGTACTCTGTACTTATTTTTGCTGTGTACAACATCATGAATGCACTCACGTCACCCGATCAAAATGATGTAATAACTAATACAATTTGTGTTTTCAATGTATCCATATAGCAGAAATAGTGATGTATTTGTAAATATGCGCAGAATTGTTGCAGGATGCTTCATTTAGGCTACTCACAATGCTGCAATGGACCCAGAAATGTCAACATACCTGGCACATGTTACTACACATTAGGTGGGAATGACAGTTAAAAAAAAGTATATAACAAATATAAGTTTTTATTTCTTAATGTAACCTGCATTATGCACTTAAGTGTCTATAAACATACATTATGCTTAATGTACTTGCTGTTTATTGTTTTATAGGAGTTTACTGAGAATATTAAATTTTGTAAATGAGTATTATAATCTAGTTTCACATTGCATAGACCACTCAGGTTACCTTCTTCCTCAGAAACATCCCTGTTTTCCATAACAATCTCATATCCCACCAAAAATATTGACCAGACTCTTATTTTCCAATAGCCATATGCCTATGTTTGTCTAATATTGTTATGCATTTTTTTATTGTGTCCCATTTTTGTAGCAGATTAAGCTTCTCTTCTTTGTAGCTCTCATTGTAGCTCTAATTTTATGTATACATTTTCTTTTATCTTCAGCATCAAGCTTGTAGCTGTTCAGGAACTGACAGATAAAGACGCACTGGAAAAGGTAACTTTTTTATTTGCTACTGTTCAACTTCTATGCAGAGGTCAAAGAAAAAGATTGCGGGCATGAATTTACTTTATGTAGTCGAGTATAAGCCTAGTTTTTCAGCATTTTTTGTGCTGCAAGTGCCCCCCTCGGCCTATACTCAAGTCATTGTCTTGGATAATGCAGCAGGTCTGTTAGTTATCAGTCCCGATCACATCGATCAGCCAGCTCTATATAACTTCATTCCTTCCACTGCTGTCCCTTTAAAGCTGGATCAGTTACTCGGAGTCCTGCTGGCATGGTCTGGGTGGCAGCATTTTCCTCTCTGTCCCCAGATACCAGAGCTGCACGCATTGCTCAGAGCTAAGATCAAGCTAAGGTAAAGGAGGGGGAGAGCGTGACACTGACAGGCAGCATGTCACTCACCCACCACACTGAGCCCACAGAGCTGACACAGGTATGATAGTGTGCTGTATGGGTTACAGCATGGCACAGGAACTTTAAGTTGCCCTATATGCTTTATATTAACCCTGCACATGTGGAAAAAGGGGGGTCAATAGAATAATATAGGGGAAGATCTATAGGAACTGGGACATAGAGACCAGACATCAGTGACATGAGTGACTTGAGCCTTTCACAGGGGTGACAGTCAGACATACTGGGGGAGGGGGGCTTATACTCGAGTTAATAAGTTATCCCAGCTTTTTTTTAGGTGAAATTAGGTGTCTCAGCTTATACTTGCGTCTGCTTGTACTCGAGTATGGCTACGGTAGGCTGGAAGGTCGTCTCTTGCTACATGGCTGAGTGTAGAAGACCCTGTGGAAAACAACTTACATCAATTTAACTTATGCAAAATATCCATAAACTATAACATATATGTTTTATTTGTTCAGAAAAGTTCCATGACATAGTTTTGTGTTCATATCGTGCACAATTTGTAAAGATAAATGGATTAGTGAGAAGAATGTTATACGGCTTTTGTATCAGGCCATTCCCAATAAGCCTCTTTCTACTTCAATAGTATTACTATTAAGTTTCATGTATTAACCTGGTGTGATAAAAACCTTAATAGTAAGGTCAAACTTTAATAGTTGGTTAGAACATGATACTTACCCAAATGAAGCACATTCCATCTGTGTTTCCAGGAGGAAATAGAGATGGAATAAAGTAAATAAATAAAAAACCCAGCCCCACAAATTCTGGAAATAACTACATCTGAAACAACAGAATGTGGGGAATGTTTCAGAAATGGAAATCACAATATATGCCAAAAAATAACGTGCCCTGATTACAAGTCTAATGTTATCCAACTGTAGCACATACACTGAAATCATTTTCTCTTATTTCAGTGCACTGAAGCTCAAAATTATAAATGTATTGTTGCTTTATGTGACAATAACTGTGAAGTATAACTGGTGAATAACATTAGCATAATCGTAAAGATGTGTAAAGCAAACTTCATACCTTATAATTGGTTCAACAGCAATTTTCAAAGTGTCCTTTGAACACAGCACATGACTAACGCACACAAGACCAGGACTTACTCATGAGTTACTCAAGAGTGGGCAAAACCATGTTGAATTGCACGGGAGTTGACTTTCATGCAAAAAGTATTAGAGTTGAGAGATTATGTTTCCTAGCACAAGTCTAATAACAGCAATAACAGTAACACTGGTCAGTATCTGTGTGCAATATGCAAAAATAATAGTATTCTCCCTGCATGCAAACACTAACATTNATTTTACCTCCCCTGCAATTCAACATGGTTTTTCCTACTCAAGTAAGTTGTGAGTAAGTCAATAGTGCCCAAAGATCTGAATCTGGTCCACAGAGGGGAGGAGAGGGAACCATTACGNTTCTTCAAGCCACCCACAGACAAAATGACAGACAGGCACTGCGCCTCTGTTAGACATCATAAGGCGCTTGGTGAGCTTGTGACAGGCCCAGCAGCAGCATTGTCAGTGTGACAGGCTGGCCTATGTGGTAGAGTAGAAAGAGCAACTTTCCATCCCCTACTTACCATCTTGAAACACTCTAAAATATCTGCATAAAGTTCATTATGTTATATTCACTATATATTATATTTACTATAGGTAAATATGTTTTGTTTTGCCTGAGATTTTACCCTAAATTAAGTAAAATGGTCATAATAAGCTACATAAATGAACACCTGGTCTTATTGTTGTAAAGGTGAAATATGTTAGTCCCTTAGATCTATTGTCAGTTATGGTAGAGGTTTGGATTTCACAGCTGCTCCGGGTGGAAACTAAACATACCTTTTGGCTGCCACCCCAGTGCAGAGCTTGCCAATAGAGGGTGACCTCTGAAACTCCAGCCAGCTATTGTTTGTATGCTCGCAAGGAGCTGTTCTCAAGCCTCTGTTTCAAGAAGGAAAATAGGATCTTGTTGAGTCACTTGAATATATAATGAGATTTGCCTTCCTAATCTGTTTTAAAGATTAAGTGACAGATCAGATGGATGCATGCATTTTACATGAGCTTTTGTGTTTAGATGTATAATCATTATGACATCTCAGTTTGAAGTTATGTAATGTTTACAATAACAATGCTGTGGACTTTCTTTAATCCCAGTAACTACTTAAAGCTAAACTGTCCTTGTTTGTACAGGTAAAACACATTGATATTCACTAGGCTACAGTTAGGAGCTCTTTAATATTAATGAGCCTGTGTGCAGTGTTGGTCATTGGGTTCCCCTAATCTTTTAACCTGGGGAATCATGCCACCGTGCCCCTCAGACCACTCTACCCCCTGACATAAGTGTTTCATGAATACACAATTATGTATATACCCTCTTTGTCAAAAGGAGCATAGTTCTTAATGAACCTAAAAGTATTGCCCCACTTTGAATGGGTTCATTAAAACTATGCTCCATTCCAATCCAAGAGTGGTTATTAAGACAGAGAGACCTTTATAGGAAAGAACAAGTGGTGTTGCCCTAAAGCTAACTGATCAGAACCAATTTATCTCCCTTATTAATAATCAGACCCCAGATCAATGTAAAGAGACCACCCAGTAGTCTGGGGAATGGCCAGAGCTGTCTACAAATTGACCTGAATACAGCTAGACTGACAGACAGCGAAGAGGCAGTGAGAGGAATCTGTCTATAACATTCAGCCATAGTGGACTGGCTTTCAAGCAGTTTGGGAGCAGAGTAGGTGACATGGTCCCTCTTTTCTCTGCACTGGACACCCATGATAGAATCACCACTGTCTCAATTCAAAATCCTAAAATAGACTGTCAAAAAATAATACAATAAAAGTTAGATTTTAATTAATTTATTATTCGGGTACTGAGTGCAGTATAAAGGAACTTCTCTTTCTTCTTCTTGTGCTGGTCTTTCCGAGTCCAAATACAAAAGTGTCAATTTGGTTCTGTTTGCACCTCTCCATGTTATTAATCTAGTCACCTAGAGTGGCAATACAATATAGGAGAATAATTCCCAATGAACTGATGTCCAGAATGTATGTGGTGTGCCGTTCTCTCTTTCTTTCTCTCTGCAAAATATTTATTTGTCTGGCACATCAGATTGTGTTGCTGCTTATATTAGTAATATACCTGAAACAATAAATATAAACCAGATACATTTCTACAATTGAATATAACATTATCACCCTGTGCATGGATGTCATCAACAGAACAAATCTCAGTCATGCAGAACAATGCAGACATTTGAGACATGGAAAATGAAAAGCAATTGAATAGAATAATAAAAGAAAATATGACTTCAATCAGTAGGACAAATTATACACCATACAGATTAAATTCAGACACAAAATGGGACATGTAAGATGCATAGATATAGTATACATCTTCCTCATGGGGCACTTACTATGGAGTACACAGTAGCGGAGCTGATGGATAGCAGGAGGATGACAGGTATATTTCAGTATTGGAGATATAGTAGTAATAAAACAAAAAAGGAATACCAGCTCATAGTGAAACCTATCAAAAGGTTCATATAAGATATATGAGCATAGAAATGTACTCTGTTTTATTCTTTTCCTAGTGATTCCATTAGTAATCAGTTAACCCTAGCTTTACCTACAGAATATCTACTGCTTTGTAAATGACTACTGCTGCTTACATAAAATTGTTATGTAGTTGTCCACTAATAATAAAAATCTGGCTTATTTCTGCATGTGCAGAACCAGGACTTCCAAACAGATTACCTTCAAACTCAGAGTTGCATAGGTGGGACATGCCTTAATTCCTAGCATACAGGTGGTGGGGGGGGGGCATTATTCTTATTATTAATAATAATTTTAGTTATTAACAAGTTTTATATAGCACAATACGATTACATAGCACTTTACAATTTTAATAACATTGTGTATAATAATAGGTTGAGGTAGATCTGACCAGTGTAGGGGAGCAGCTTGGGAGAAGTCCATTTAAATTAGCCAGACTGCAGACTTTTTGTACAACATTCTCCTTCACATTAATGAGTGCATAATACTAAAGGTGGTGCTCAGGACTAGTGGCCTATATCCTGTCTGTGTAGAGGGGAAGTGCATCCAGAAAATGTAACTTAAATGTAACTTAGATATGGAAAAACTGTGCATCTACCACAAATCTACTGCTACATGAGGTTCAGGACAGCAATTGTGTCTGCTGTTTTCTAGAACTGATGTTGCCCTGATTTGTACTAAGTTCTCAGTATTTTTTTTATTGAAAAGTAAATTTAGTTTCAGCATGCCCAATAACTAGACATTGCCTTGTACCTTTAGCATACTTATTTGCTTTGATTAACCTTTACCCTAGATAGCTTTACCTACAGTTCAATGACAATAAAACCCCCTGCTGAAGGAAACGAGCATAGGAACATGTCTAATTTTAGGTATATATTGTTGGCAGATATTTTATTATTGCCTGTGCAGTTTTTTGGGGTTTTTTGGAAAGCCAATTCCTAAGAGAATATTCATCAGCCTGCACGGAGGTCTTCCTGAGGAAAAGTGTTAAATGTAGTACACAAAGCTTGTGGAGCTAGTGAAATGTAAGTTCTGCCCTTGAAACCCAGGCGTCTTGCTCTTTGGCATAGTTTCAATTCTTTTATTAGAAGCTCCTTGTCGTTATATTTTTTTATCAAAAACAATTGTTTTAATCTGAGTTTACCCTGAGGTTTTTCTTAAGATACAAAATCTGTAATGTACGCTAACAGTTACCTGTATTCAGTAAAAAGATTTACCTGTGAATCTGTCTTTATACTTTATACTTGTCAGAACAGCACAATTCCAAATTTCAGATCAGATGAGATGTTGTTTTGAACTGTTGATAATCATCAGAAAAACCACCAGTGTGTATCCTGTATAGTTTTTTTTTTATTTTCTTCAGATGTTCTTTATGTTATAGAATACATTATAAGCAGGGGTCTCTTGTCAGGCATATATAAAAACACATTGCCACTGACATGAACTATGATGATCTGATGATCTGACCAGGAGGCAGCTTCCTCCCTGATCCCAACCCAGTCATTATTGTATGTTGTTCAACAATAATGACCTTTTTCGACAGTGCTGTCACACAAAGTTCTCCTCAGACAATTCCTGTAACACCGACAGGTAAGTTTTCCAAATCCCAGCCCCTTTCTTAATTCTTCCTCTAACCATCCCATTCCACTACCTAGCCTAACCCCAATCCTCTCTTCTTCGAAGCCTATCCCCAATACTCCCTTCTTCGCAACCTTAACCTTCCCCTCCCTACTGCCTAACCCTAACCTGCGCCGGCAGCTGTTGGCATTATGAATAGTCATAGCATGCTAGTCTGTATCGAGAAATGGACTTTCACAGCAGCGAATGCATCCTGTTGGTATCTGCTAGATATTTCTCAGAATTGACAGATTAAGGTGAGTAATATAGAACAGCTTGCAGCTGTCTTAGGTTTGGTAGGAGAAATGGACAATGGGGAAGGTAGAAAAGGACAATATTTATTTTGTAAATAACATTGCATGTAAGCAGTCAGGGTACAGCAGGGACCTGGCCTTAGAAGTGGAGTTCTGGGTAAGTAGTGTAGTGTTGTCTCCCCTTAAACTTATAACTATCTGGCCACATTTACTGGCCTTAAACATCATTAGAATTGTATGTGGTCTAATGCACTCACCTGAATAATATGAGTTTATTTTTGCATTGCTTCCTGATTTTTCTTTAAATGAAATTCTAAAAAGAAATAATAATTATGAGATTACATTTGCAGCTTTGGACCATGTAGTTACAAACTTCAAATTATGAAAATGATTCCTTTATTGGATAAGTTCATGACATGCTTTTTTCACAACGGAGACATGGTTGAACCTAGTCAGCAGCAGTGCAGCACATAACCTTACCGCGCCTTGTTTGGTTGGGTTTTAGATTACATTTTAATTTGCAATTTGTAAGTATCATCTAAACTGAATGTTACCCTGTACAATCAATAGCTAACCAGCAAGGAAGTACATCCGAGTTTCTGTTATTGAGCCCATACATTTTTAATCATTGTTGTCTTGAATGACTCAAGATAAGGGAAACAATGTTAAGACAAACATTTTCATTTGTGTATATAATGGTGCAAGTTTTACATTCCAGTCATAAGCATAGGCTTCATTTATAAAGTATTATTGATAATCACCTTTTAGTTTAACATGTTGTTTTTTTTTTTTACTTTACCTCCCAAGCTCAGGATTAGACCCCAGGGGTGGAATTCAGTAACTGACAAATTTTCGTTGAGAATTCGTTTCGTCAGCGTTCGTCAGTGATGAAAATTTGTCAATGACTGGTGATGTATAGTATTCAGTAAGTGACGAATTGTATTGACGAATTGTAATGGCTGACGAATGCTGACGATATCCCATTGACGAAAAACGGGTATTCGTCAGGTGATATTGCACTAAACTGACGGATAGACTGACGAATTTCAGTAAATTCGTCATGACGAATTCTCAT
>JABWIB010003042.1:44759-55116 GCA_016617825.1 Platyplectrum ornatum | reverse complement strand
CCACTCTGGCCACTTTTTTCATTAAAGTGGCCAGAGATTGTGGAGTACAAGAAAAAAATTGATTTAGGGCATCAAAACTCTTTGTCAACCTTGAAACATACAACAGAATGTGCTTATTAATTCATGAATATCAGTGAGTTGGGGAAATTCAGTAGTAAGAGATGAGTAGCAAGTAAGAGATGAGCAGCAAAAGCGAACCAGGTACAAATGTAAGTGTTCTGCATCTTATGAAATAACAAGTTGTGTATAATGCAGATGTATTCTCTTACTTAGTGGTCCAAGTGCTAGTTCACTGTTCACATAATGGAAATTTTGTCTTAAATTCTGTTTATTAATAGACACCAAACATATGCAACAATACAAATAACTGTACAAGGCAACCACACAGTACCATATAGAATACAATATATGAGGGGGGTAAACACCCAGGTTGCAAGTACAAGGTAGGTGCATTGTGATTCACATTTGGCACTGGGAGCAGGTACTTTGTATAAATAGGCCATTTCCATTTTGCCTGTCCCCAACACAAATATTTGTAATCCGGCTAAGTTTGACAATGACACAGTTGTGAATATTGGTGGCATCACTGTTGGATTCAGCTGGTCATAGCAGCAATTCCATTCTCTAAAATATCTCTTGAAATTGCGCTTCTAATTGTTTTTCAGTGTAAAAACTTAATTGTTTTTCAATTAAATTTACTTTTTAGCNTATCAGAGAATCTAATTTTCTTNTNTTTTTTTATTAATTGTGAATTACTTCAACATGTAGACTTTAGTGTAACCTAAACAAATACACTGGAACTAAAAGCCCAAAATAAATCANGCAAATGAAATAGTACTTTATTGTAAGCAACCATTAGTTACCTGGGTAGAAGATTAAGTGAACATATGCTGCAAGATTCTNCTACATATGAACAAACAATTTAAAGAATGTAACCTAAGAGAGAAAATCTGCATACCCACAACACTAGTCATTTTTTATGTTTAAGAAAGTATACTGATGTATGCCTTACAAGATAATTATGCAGGATCAGCATGGTAATATTTCAAATACCCTGTCTAATCTGCAATAACATGAGAAGAAATATGATTCATATGCACCTCACAGCAGCATGGTTTTCACTTTCAAAAGACTGAGTCCATACTTTTATATTCATGTGTTTTTGAAGTTTGCAACTCATCTGTTTTATACAACATAACTGCAATAATATTGCCTCTGAGTGTGCTCTGCAATAATTCACTCCTGGTACAGCGGTAATTGAGAAAACACAAAATGAGACTGCAGGCATTCTTTTCTATTATTTATCGTAATATTTTCCCATAATTTCATGAAGAAAACCATCCTGAAGAAACATTTTATCCTTTCATGTTAAATTAATATCCAAAGCCATAAACCAAGGTAAAAAAACGGAAGTATGATCAGCAATACAAGAAAATGTTAATAAAGATGGATTGCTAAAAATTCTGCGCACAGAATAATTTATGAAATCTATAGAATAGTTTCATTCCCCAGCCTTGCTCTGTTTAGTGACTTTTCCTCGTAATTATTTTACTTGAATTTGGGATAGAAAAGAACTGAAGAAATATTTTTAATTTATGCATATATTGATAAGAAATAATTCTTTTCTTTTTAATATAATTTGTATTGCTTATACAAACAATCTTGATATACGCATAAAAACTTGCTGCATTGGGACAAAAGAATAAACGTTTTTATAGTATATGTTACTTTTGAAAAAGCATTGTTGCGATTCCTTATTCAGTGCTACACTTTTTCAGTGCTACACGTCATCCATAAAATGGTTAATTCCTTTGTGAAGAAGAACTGGTTGCAGACTCTGCGAGTGAAACGACTCTGCTACGGGAAAACAATTTCCATCCGTGCAATCCTACCATCTGTGTGTACAAGGGTGGTACCCTCCCCTGGCACCTATTAATCCACAACCCTATCTTAACGTTTCGGCAGTGCGCCTGGCTTGTACAGAAAGGAGGATAGTGTGTAAGGGCTTAGCAAATNATTCTATTGAAATGCCTTCCGCGCATGATTTGCATACAGGTACAGAAGTCTAGATCCTGGCTGTAGTTATTACACAATTTGACTGGATGACGTACATTGTGAAGTTTCCTGTAAAATTGAAATCTCTGGTGTCTGCTTTATAAACTCCCCCGCCCCCTCGCCTTCACAGAACAGAGAACCCAATCACGTCATGGTGGAGAGAGGTGTACAACTTGGAAGGATGGAAGGATGATTGCTTCTCCATCACCTCAAACAGCTAATTACCTCTGATGCAACTAACAGAACTTGTTAATTCTCTGCATAAACCATATATATAGACTGCTGAGAAGGGATATAGGTTACAGGGGACCATGTCTTCTTGNGGGTCATGCTAATTTTAATGTATTTATTAATATGGCTTTATAATATCATGGCTAATAAGGTGAGAGGGCCCAGCATACAATATACAAGATTGAGGGAGCCATCAAGTGTTGTCACTAGCTCCATATTTCTTTAGGCACACTTTCTAATAGATGTTAACTTAATGCCAATTGAGAGTGGGATTTCTTGAAGATACAGCCAACATTGGCTGCTAGGGATGGCAAGATGGCATGTAATAACTAATAGCAGTGTAGCTGAGAGATAAAAAGTTAGCATTGCATTTCAGCAGCTGAGACAAGTTTGTGCAGTTATTTTTGGAAATTGGCATTATCTGTCATAGAAAATTGTTGTTTCTGAGCAAATTACTGACTGAAGAGTGTTTGGTATGGCCAATTAATTAGTGTTGCTTCTTAGTGGTCCTGGCAAGGACCAGCATTTGGGTAGGTCACACAAAACCTGTCTAAGGTTTTTAAGAGCACACAACCTTTTATAACTTGCAACGTTACTTTAGGCAGAGCATTAGCAGTGTAATTGCATACATAAAATACTAATTAGTCGAGCTATTTTTATGCTCTGTAATGAGCCTCCTGATGGTGGTTGCAGTGACACTGTTGGGAACTTAAAGCGTCTAAAACAGGAAATGAAGAGCCTAAAGCTGGATACACACTGTATAAACTTTCACAAGATCTATAATCTATTCAAATGATATTACAATGATTAGGGCCAATATTTACTAAACTGCGGGAATGGATACTTAGAGAGTTGCCCATATCAACCAATCAGAATTGAGCTGACATTCTCCATTATGTAAAATGAAATTGAGAAATAGAATCTGATTGGTTACTCTGGGCAACAGTTCCACTTTCGCACTTTTTTTCCAGCAGGCAAAATTCAGCAATGCAATCGGCGACTAAGGGAGGGAACATAATCACACCTGAAATTGGCCTGGTGTATGGCCAGCTTTAACAATATGATATTTTGATGAAAATGATACAATGTGTGGCAGCTTAATTAATGGCTAATGTCAACATATCCAGGTTTCTGGTTTTAGAAGAAATGTAAATTAAACATTTATAGGAAAATTAAACTGACCAATACNTTGTCCAACACTCATTTATTTAACACGATAACAACTTACTCTACAGATGTTATTATGCACTATAGCAGTGGTTCCCAAACTGTGTGCCTAGGCTCCCTGGGGTGCCGCGACGCTCTCATTGGGGTGCCGCGGAATGTTGTTTCCATGTGGTGCTATGTTGATAGTGTTACTTAGAAGCACGATTTTACATCTCATATAGGAAATAAACAAGATTTGATGTCAACCTGAAGTATTTTTGTCTTNACTTAAACAGTTATTACACTATTCTGACTCAAAAACTTAAAAATTAGAAATTATTATGTCTTAGAGGTGCCTTGAAAAATTATGGAGACCCTAAGGGTGCCTCNACTAAGAAAGTTTGGGAATCACTGCACTATAGTGTTAGCATTTCACAGAAGTAGAAAGAAATACAAACTAACATGTTACTTGTAATGGTAGCTTGGAATCTAAAGTTAATGTACTGAATTACAGGGCCCTATGGACACCATGGGATCACTCTTTACTTGCAAGTGCAATTGACCACAGACGCTTTTTTGGATTAATGCCATAGGATATAACATTTACTTATGTCATTGACTTAACATGTCAGAACATTTGTCAAGTGCTGCTGTGTGCATGAAATTTAGGTTAAGTTTCAGAACACCAGAGCAAAGTCTTACCACGAACACTGTTCATTGACTATTGAATTACACAGGGACCTGCTTAACATTTGTAAATTGCACCTCCACGCCACATATATAAAATAAAACGTACTAAATAAAAAATAATTCCATCTATTCAATAATGTAATATGCTTTAAAAATGATATGTATTACTAATTTGCCAATAGAATATGGAGTTTATTGGATAAATATACAAACAAAGTATATTTTATTAGTTCTATAAATTATATTATCCAAATCACATTCACTGATATCTGAAATGATCTCATTAAAGTTTGCTCTGTACATATGAAAATATGTAACATGAACAGGAATTGATGTATCATTTTAAATAAGGTTATTGCTACACACCTTTTCTTACAGCCAGGATGACTGACTTGTTCAAATTTCCTTAGAGGCAGGTTCACATTTTCATTTTGGAAGATATTGATTTTTAATATTCTATGGGTTTAAAGGATTAGCCAAAATACAAAATAAAGATGTGAGAAAATGCCAGGAGACAAAATCCAAGAACACATCAGTAGCCAATGAACTTTTATATAAGAGCTGCAGAGTATTCGGAAAATAAGTGACTGTGATAATGTATACTGCATGACCTTGAATAATAAAATAATGACATTAAGATGTCTTGTCCTTTTTCAACAAGGTTGTATAAAGCTACAGCTGTAAATGAATGTTAAAACAATGGAATCCTTTTTGATTACCTCCATACTTAATCAAGATAAGTATGTATAATTGGTAGGAGTAACTATATTTTATCTGAATTAAGGTAATGAAATTCAATTATATAATTTAAATCTCCCCTCTTAGTATAAACATCAGTATGTGCAAATCTGCTGTTAGACACATTCATAACTTTTCCAGCTGCTGGGGTGCCTATGCCAAGTGACAGTGGGGTAAAAGGGGGACATGTGTACCAGGTTCTATCTTCTAAGAGGCAACAGTCCTGAGCCTCGGAAACAACCTACTATCATGTAATCCTTGCTTTCAGCTCCATCAAGTATCTTTTGTCATCTGTCTCCTAGAAGGTAGTAACACAGACACCATGATTGGCCTAACCTAAATCTATTCTGACTATGGATAACATGCTAAGTGGCAGNGGTGGACAGTATAGAAGACATTGGAATGGGTGTGGGTAGAAAGATTATAAATCAGGTATAAATCATGTGACATGTGAGATGGAGGTCACTAGCAGAATGAGGGGAGATAGGGAGCATAGGAAACATAGAGAGCCTTGTAGGTTGTTGTGAGGAGTTCGATTGAATTCTGTAGTGGTGGTGTGGTAGGAGAAGAGGATGAGACTAGCTGCTGAGACAGGGAAGAGAAGAAATGTGGATAAGATTGGAAGGATTGAAAGAACGAGGCATAAGAGNAAATTATTATGTCTTAGAGGTGCCTTGAAAAATTATGGAGACCCTAAGGGTGCCTCCACTAAGAAAGTTTGGGAATCACTGCACTATAGTGTTAGCATTTCACAGAAGTAGAAAGAAATACAAACTAACATGTTACTTGTAATGGTAGCTTGGAATCTAAAGTTAATGTACTGAATTACAGGGCCCTATGGACACCATGGGATCACTCTTTACTTGCAAGTGCAATTGACCACAGACGCTTTTTTGGATTAATGCCATAGGATATAACATTTACTTATGTCATTGACTTAACATGTCAGAACATTTGTCAAGTGCTGCTGTGTGCATGAAATTTAGGTTAAGTTTCAGAACACCAGAGCAAAGTCTTACCACGAACACTGTTCATTGACTATTGAATTACACAGGGACCTGCTTAACATTTGTAAATTGCACCTCCACGCCACATATATAAAATAAAACGTACTAAATAAAAAATAATTCCATCTATTCAATAATGTAATATGCTTTAAAAATGATATGTATTACTAATTTGCCAATAGAATATGGAGTTTATTGGATAAATATACAAACAAAGTATATTTTATTAGTTCTATAAATTATATTATCCAAATCACATTCACTGATATCTGAAATGATCTCATTAAAGTTTGCTCTGTACATATGAAAATATGTAACATGAACAGGAATTGATGTATCATTTTAAATAAGGTTATTGCTACACACCTTTTCTTACAGCCAGGATGACTGACTTGTTCAAATTTCCTTAGAGGCAGGTTCACATTTTCATTTTGGAAGATATTGATTTTTAATATTCTATGGGTTTAAAGGATTAGCCAAAATACAAAATAAAGATGTGAGAAAATGCCAGGAGACAAAATCCAAGAACACATCAGTAGCCAATGAACTTTTATATAAGAGCTGCAGAGTATTCGGAAAATAAGTGACTGTGATAATGTATACTGCATGACCTTGAATAATAAAATAATGACATTAAGATGTCTTGTCCTTTTTCAACAAGGTTGTATAAAGCTACAGCTGTAAATGAATGTTAAAACAATGGAATCCTTTTTGATTACCTCCATACTTAATCAAGATAAGTATGTATAATTGGTAGGAGTAACTATATTTTATCTGAATTAAGGTAATGAAATTCAATTATATAATTTAAATCTCCCCTCTTAGTATAAACATCAGTATGTGCAAATCTGCTGTTAGACACATTCATAACTTTTCCAGCTGCTGGGGTGCCTATGCCAAGTGACAGTGGGGTAAAAGGGGGACATGTGTACCAGGTTCTATCTTCTAAGAGGCAACAGTCCTGAGCCTCGGAAACAACCTACTATCATGTAATCCTTGCTTTCAGCTCCATCAAGTATCTTTTGTCATCTGTCTCCTAGAAGGTAGTAACACAGACACCATGATTGGCCTAACCTAAATCTATTCTGACTATGGATAACATGCTAAGTGGCAGNGGTGGACAGTATAGAAGACATTGGAATGGGTGTGGGTAGAAAGATTATAAATCAGGTATAAATCATGTGACATGTGAGATGGAGGTCACTAGCAGAATGAGGGGAGATAGGGAGCATAGGAAACATAGAGAGCCTTGTAGGTTGTTGTGAGGAGTTCGATTGAATTCTGTAGTGGTGGTGTGGTAGGAGAAGAGGATGAGACTAGCTGCTGAGACAGGGAAGAGAAGAAATGTGGATAAGATTGGAAGGATTGAAAGAACGAGGCATAAGAGTGGGGCGGGGGGGAGGATGGGTAATGGAATGAGGAAGGAGGTGAGGGAGGAAAGCTTTGCACTGCACTGTACTAGTCTAGATATTCTATGTGGTTTTGGAAGGATGTGTAACTGTTTGTGTGTAGAAGCTCCCCTATTTCTGTATTCTAACTCACCTACACAGTTCACTTAGGTATTCAAGCTTCACTTGGGTCTGCAAGTTTCACTCTGTAATGATGCAGAGATGCGACCCCTGAGTAAGTGGATGTAGCTAAGATGACGTTTCGCACACAATCTACTATGTTGTTATTTGGTAAAGGATTTTCCCATGCTTAGCCTTGCCCCCATCTGGAATCACCCGAANGTGAAGCAGGCGGGATGGGGTAGGTAACCTTTAACACACTGCATGTAGTTGGAAATACATTATTAAATAAACAATACATTTGTCAATGAATACACAATTGCCGTTAAAGAAAATTTTATTTTATAGGACCCCAAGGAAACAGCTTTTGGGGAATAAACAATGATCTGGTATTTACCACAGACAAATCCGAGATTACATGATATAAAAATACTAAGTGCAATTCATAACTATGGTTTAACTAAATATACAACTATACATTTTACTGAATGATTATATGTGCAATCATATATGTCCCGAAGGTGGCTTGTGTTAACATGGCCATACACTGTCAGGTGCTCTATAACATATGAAATCAGCAGGCAAAACTTCAGCAGGTGTTTCCCAACCTTCTCCTTCCGTGTCCGGATAACATCTGGGGCCGGCGTGTGCTCCTGGGGTAATGGTTTCACATGCAGAGCCAACCACTTCACCTGTTCCTGCAAACATCTCCTCTCCATCCACCACTGCAAGTGTCCTTGGCCTTTCCTTTTTTTTACTTCTACCTCTGACCCTTTGTAGTCTCTCTATTATAACATCAGTATTCTCCTGCGCGTCACTGGTTTTTCACGTTTGCCATCGCTGGAATAGGCTCCTCTGCTACTACCTCAACTGGTAACTGGGATATGGTAAATTTAATTCGTTATGGGAAAATGTTCCTGCCACGCCTCTCTAACTTCTCTGTGTCTATTCTCACCAGAGCTTTTAGTGCATCCTGTACCTGCCTTCCTTCATTGGCCTGNGAAACACTATCTCTTGTTCTGTCTCCTGCATGAAGGGTTGGGGTGGTTCATTTCGTAAACAGGCTATCTGGCTCCATTGTATCCACAGATTCCAGGCAGCGGTCCACAAAAATCTATGCTCTTATCTTTTCCTTTCAAAAGGGGAAAAGGTTGGGTTCATCACCATTTACTACTTCAGTTGGGGTATCAAATCTCAATGAACTCAATGAGAGTACACAGGNTGGCAACACCTCACACAAGAAGGAAGGCTGCATGGGAATTGGCAAGTAGGAGGTAAACATGCCATTTAACACCAGGCACTTCAAATAATCGTAGCTACGAAGTCAGGAATTCTTACTGATCAGATATGGGAACCCTAGCTTTATATGGATACTGGATGTCTTAATTTTTTATTCCCACACTACTGTTANTTGTATGACTGAAACAACAGTCACTCTAGTGTGTGGCCAGGATTAGACTCTAGTTAGGATATTTTTGTCAGTAATGTAGCGTGGAGTGTTGTGCTTTTCTATTTGCTAGTTGTGATAGAATCTATCAACTCTATTTAAATTAAAATATGTAGATTAATATTCATGGAAACATTAGATACAGTACTAAGAATAATTGGATTAGTACAAAAATACACTCAGTANACTCCCTTACATGGGATGATTATTATGTATTCATCGCAAGACGGAAACGTGCACAAGAATAAATGTAAACTATCAGAGTCCCTGAATACTCCCTTTTACACTTGCTGCTCTAAACCCCGAGAGAGGGAAATATGGCATAAAGAAAGGTCAATGACTAAATTAAATTATTCTGATTGAGATGAAGGTGATAGAGCAGCTTGGATTTATGTGTTCAATAGATTGCTGATAGAGGATGAGTGATTCTCTCCTGCCTTCTGAAGACAATGAAAAATGTTTGAACTCTTCTTATCAGAAGAAGGACGCTTTTCAACTTAATGTTTTTATATGCTAAATTATTCTGGTCAAGCAAAGTGCTTTCTGGCAATGTAAAACACAAATTTATATTAGCAATTCGACATTAGACATGCATAAAACTTCAGAATAACAACAGACATTTAATATGACAATGTAAGAGAAAACACTTGTATAATATCACTTCGTAGTACTTTCTACAAAACTTTATTAGTGTATGACCTTTAAGACCTGGAGAGTGATTAGACAAACGTCATGAGACCTTTACGGTGTGCTATATATGTTGCTGTTACATATAAAAAATACTGTGATATCTAATGATTATTTTATTAAATGTTTTATGTGATAATACAGATTATGTTAAAATATAAAATGAAACAGGTGTAGAATTACATCTNGACAAAACCATGTAAAAATCCAGGAGGTGAGGGGGTCAATAATTTTATTGAATTAGGGGAATACTTTGCTTTCACTGATTATTTATTTATTTATTAACAGGTTTTTATATAGCGCCATCAGATTACGTAGCGCTTTACAATTTAACAAGCAATAAGACATGACTGGGTGGTAACAGACAGAATGGGTGGGGAAGAGAGCCCTGCTCGCAAGCTTACATTCTACACTGATTGCTTTTATATTTCCTTCCTTCCTTTATTATTTATCCCTATCTTTTTCATTTGACATTTCTTGTACACTTTTACCTTGCTATATTAGTATTGTTAGGTTAAGTCTCTTAATTCCTAGACTATATGGTCTGAATTCTTCATTACTCTTTATCTGTTGTCTAATCCAATTTTATACCAGCTCCTATCATCATCATTAACAAACGCACTATTACTGCTGCCACCAATGTACTTTAACTTCCTTCCATTGGTGTTCCACAGTGATCTTCCTCACAATTCATTGGCACTGCTTTATCACTNAGGAGTAGGCAACCTGTGGCTATCCGGGTGTTGCAAAACTACAAAAAAAAGTCCCAGCATGCCTTCTCATTTATCAACTATGTCTATGCAGTTAAAACATGCTGGGATTTGTAGTTTGACAACACCCGGAGAGCC
>JABWIB010003042.1:6506-16541 GCA_016617825.1 Platyplectrum ornatum | reverse complement strand
TATATATATATATATATATATATATATATATAAAAAATATATTACCCTATAGACCTGCTACTTAAGTAACAATCTTATTCTCGTTTTGCAACTACTGATTCCTAGTTCTAACTTTTTGGACAGCTACAACTTCGTGTGGTGAACCTGTGACAGGATAATATTTCTTTTTTACCCTTTAATTACTGATGGACATTAGGGAAATCATTCCATTACATACATTTATCCAACACTTTATCTTTTTTATTTTGAAGATTCATTTACAGTAACAGGTTTAAGGAGGACAAATTATGGTAATTAGGGTCATAATTAAGAAATGCACCATGTAAGCACTACAGGGGCTTATGATCATTAAATTGCCCAAATGGAATAAAATGCACACAGATTAAAAGCTCAGCAGAATCTTCACCACAAAGATAAAAGTCATTTCTTTTTTCTCCACCCACAGTGGTAACAGACAAGCCATGCAAATAAATAGCAGTTACAATTAATTAATTAATAATTCCCTGTTGTGTTATTAATAGTGCTATCTTACATTCTGGGGGGGTGACTGAATTAGACACCCCTCTTCTCTGGGATCCTGTACAGTTGTTCCCATTGCAACCCCTGTAGTTATGTGTCCCAACAATTACTTGAATAAAGGTCTCATCCACTCCTCCTTGACTGTGTGATTGCTGGCCCCATGGACCTGGATAAAATACACTGAACTTTGGTCCTAAAACCATGTGCCCTAAAAACATGTCTCATGGGAATAATGGTAAATCCTCACCTAGTATCCTTAATATCAGTGAGTACATGGGGGTATCAGTATTACTGTGGGGCATTACTGTGGGGCATATAAAGGGCTGCTCTGCTGCAGTGGGGTGGATCTATTATTGTAAGAGCTTATCATTTTAGGTGGTTTAGCATATTTAACTACACCTGCTTCATGTAAAAAATCTTGGGGACAGAAAACCTTTGCACAACTAAGAAGCTTACTAGAGGGAGATTTAAAAAAACTTGATTTATATTGTGGTAATACTTTTATTTATGGGGACTACAATTATTGGATGTACTCCTAGAACAATAACACAAAGCAGAGCACGCAGTGCACATAATATACTTAACATGGGTGCAAAAGACTCATGGAAATAATTCATTAGTTACGCACTCTAAGCAAGACAATAAACACAAATACTAGAAGCCGTTCCAACCAGCATGTTGTGTTTGTTGCTTGTAATCTCCAATCAGAACTGTTTAAAAATATTGTACTAAGCTTAAATTAGAACAACAGATCAACTAAATGACTGACAAGTAAATTAATTATTCTCCTTCAATTTACATATTAGAGACACATATTAGTAGATTTCACAGTGTTGGAAAAGCAATACAACACACCTTGAGGTCGGTATTTTGCTTCTTCAGTGATTCAACAGTGTATGATATCTGTTGCCAAGAATCTATCCTTCCTTTGGCTTTCTCCAACACCTGTTCTGCCTCGTGGCGTGCTTCCAGCCACTGGGTGGAATCTTTCAGCATTTCCTGAAGCTGTTGTCTTCGGCTCTGCAGGTGGCATTGTACATCATCCCACTGATTTTGTATTTTTTCAACTGCAAAATAGAATTTTACGTATAATGAGTAAAATGTAGACATAAATTACATGTGATCATCTTCCAAAAAATATGTGATTTGAAAGGAGCATATGTCTTAATAATAAATCAACTAGTATGTAGAATATTCTTTATTTATATAATGTTGTTAGATTGATCCAGACACTGATTCCCACCTTTTGTGACTGGGCCTATGGATGTCAAGATCCAGACTCTTTTATTGATGCGTCTACTGCCATGTTTCCAATATAGGTCCGGGGTCAAGTGCTAGTGAGATTGTGACAAGGTTCTGGTAATGTATCCTTGGTGCTACTCTTCCATCGGGTCCCTCATTAAATTATGAATAATGGTTACAAAGGAAGACACAAAGGACCAGATCTAGACCTCACCATGCGGATCTGCTTCCATAAGGTAGCAGATCCATGTGGGTAACTAAACCACCACCTCGCTGCACATATTAGCATGGCTAACACTGTCTACAGTGTGGCGATTATCCACATGTAACCGATTGGAATGCCCCCGTATGTAAAATCAAACAAGGTTTTGTACGTTTGATTTNGCATTAGTAATGTTTGGCGTGTGCATTCACAGATATTACTACTTACTACCTCAGAAGTCCACTAACATTGTTTAGTCTGCTCCAAAAAGAGGGGAGACTGTAATTTATAACTTGAACACTCCATCAAAAATAAACAAAAACAACACCACAGGAAAAGACCCAGTGTGTGGACTGTTCATGTTCAGATTACCATCACAACGTTGTGCGTGCAACCAAAGGTGCTCATGTGGAGCTATTCTAGAATAACACCAAACTTTGGATCTCACTGTTCTTTATGCAATAAACCAATTTGTGTTACCTCAGTCCGTTGGGAGTGACCAATAATAATTTTGAACACACTGTATAACTAAGCAAAAAAATAACTAAGGGAGCCTGCAAGGATGAGAGAAAACAGCTGAGAAGCAAGGAGCTGGAAAGGTGGAAGTGAGGTGGTGAGAAACAACTGAGACAACAAAAAGGTAAACAACTGAATGTCAATGAAATATGTGTTACTTATATACGTAAAATAAACTGCTGTATGAACAATTCTTTAATGTGCACAACTGTTTGATTTGCTAACTAGACAAACTGTGGGGATATTTTTTGAGGACAAGAAAAGAAAATGACACCAGAGAGGAGAGGGCAAGAGTGTCTTAGTATTTAGCAGTCTTGTATTGAATGCACAGAATAAATGTATTTTAACATTTATTAAGTAATGGATTCCTATGAAAAATTATAACTTGCAGAGCAGATAAGGGGAAAAGGCTGTGGAACAAGGGCATTTGGAAAGAACAAAGTTGCTAGATGGTGAGAAACAACGACAACAAAAGAGGAAATTAAATGTCAACNGAACAAAGCAAATTTGTATGTTCATTAATGTGAACTAGGGCATACAAACCTAGCCATTCACGTTTTAAAAATATGTAAGCTGATATATTATTTAGAAATATGCCTATTCTTGAAATGGACTATCCACCAAAACCATGGACTGGATTTAGATAAACAATAAAACTAAAATACAAATGAAAGTAATCCAGAATGAAAAGAGGTAATACTCCCTGTTTACCTATATGATACTTTTCATGTATTAAATATGTATACTGTTAATTTTTAATGGCAATGGACAGTAATGAACCTTTATTTCTTAAATTAATACAACAAATAAAGTAACTTGAAATAAAAGGACATTGACCTTAGTATGGTTTACATTTGCAGATATCAGTTGAAGTTTCAGCGACTGTAATTGAGAAAGTAAATGGCTGAACAACTTGTGTGTGCTTATCATTATGGTTGTACGATTTTGTGGTTACACCAGATGACATAAAGATATACGGGATATAATCTTATTTATATTCAAATGAAATTTTCATACTGAATAAATGTTTCAATTAGTGTTGTGAAACTATAAATATTCTACAGATGAATTATTCATACATTTTCCATCCAAAGATCTTTATTAATTTCTACATCTCAATTTATTATAGAGGAACTCTAATTAAATCCATATATTACCCATTTGATTCTCATAGATCTTCAATCATACTGTACTTTCTGCTAGTGTGAAGAACAAAAAAAAATATATATATATACATATAGTATGGTAATGAACGATATAATCTTGTACTTCAAGTGATATGGTTATAGCAGCTATACATGTTTAGCAAGGTGACACAAGATGGCCAATCATATATGTAGTCTCCATTTAAATGGCTTAAAGGGCTCCACACTGTGCTAGTAACAAGTGAGTGGGACATATCTGCAATTCAATACATTAAACAAAATGTATTGTTTAAATGGTAACAAGTTACATCCCTCAAACCACATATTTACTACCTAAATCATCATGTAGATGTGAACTTTATAAGGAATTTCTTTACTTGACACGCAAAGAACTTGTATATTATAAAGGTACATTCAAATAGAATACCGTATATACTCGAGTATAAGCCGACCCGAATATAAGCTCTTCCCCTCACCGTGATCTTCATTGGTCTCTGGCTCACTTACAGCTATTACTGCTCTTTTCCACCTATAGCTCCAAAGCTGCACCAGATTGACAGGTGTCACACACCAATCTCAGATGTCACACCTGAGGGAAGCCACTGCCTTGTCCTCCGCCTCTCAACAGGTCCTAGCTCTCTGGAGCACTACCTCACACACCTTTTCCCGCCTAAAACTCTCCCTTTTCTTTTCCCGATCCATTTAGGTGACTCCCAAGTTACACCAGACTAGATGATAAGTCATCATTCTGAAACAATTCTATTCTGAACTACATATCTCTGTTCCTTTCTATTTTCTATGTTTCCATACTGCCACTTCTAAATTTCCACTAGCTTGATTAGTTGCATGGTTTTTATTTCATGCGCTACCTAGCCTAAAATACTCCACCCAGCCTAAATCAGCTACTTAGGGGCCGATTCAATCCCGCGCGAAGACGGGAAAAAACGCGAAGTGCGCTTTTTCCCGTCTATTACGGGACTGAAACCTCGGGGATTTTTGTTCGCACCTCTATGAGGTGCGAACGAAAAAACGCGAGATTTTCTGCCTTACGCTATTTGCGTAAGGCAGAAAACTTCGCGCCTAAAGGATTGAATCGGCCCCTTAATGCTTGACAAAATAATAAAAAACAACATCTAAAATGAAGCACACTATTCAACTCTGAAAATGACTGAAGTGAGGTCAGAATGTGAAAAGCCCCAGACATAATAACCATGGGAGCAGTAAAATCTAGCACTTGTCAAATTGAAGCAAAGCAGTCGGCTGTGTGATGCTCAGTGATAGGTGCCTGTAAATGCTGCTTGTCTAAATGAAATTGGCTCCATCTGCAGCTACACTGTTGAATTTCTATAAAATGCTGTTTCCAGATGAAGAACTGGAGGCATTCCACTTTGCGTAATTACCCCCAATGTCTTCCATCAAATCCTCTTAATCTTTTATGAGAACAGAAGGAAATATTTTTCATCTTTTCACAGCCTCGACTGTGTCAACCACTGACAATAACAACTCACTGAATGGGTTTTGTACTTCCCTGTGGAAACGTAGACTCTGTAAATGATGTTTTTTGCATACTGTACTTCTTTCCCTTCTCAAGGAAACATATGTCTGGAGAATTGTGATTTTATACTTTATTTTCTTTATACACTGAGCTAATTTAAGGTTATAAAAAATACCCTATTGGTGCTTCAGNTAGCTGAATAATTTGTTACCGAGTTTTCATCTCTTGCTAACCAGTTTTGTTTTACTTTAGGGCCTAATAAAGACGTTTATATTATGTGATGCAAGTCTGTTTAGCAAGCTATGCTCTAGGAGGACCAAAGAGCAAGTTAAGGTATTATTTCATATTAATATTTATAAAAGAATGTGTATTACTGTACAGAATACTCTGTGTGAAATAAATGCAGTGTTTATAGATAACTAAATATGCTCTTACTCTCTATTTACCTCATGTGTAGTAACAGGATATCAGGATAAATGTGCTCATGTGACTAAGCAATCCTATAGTGACTGAACGCTTTTCAAGCCTGCTTTACAGAACTGTACAGTGTGGNTTAATGGTTAGGTGTAGTAACCTGTCAGAGTTGTGACCTGAATCAAATCAGAATATGGTTTTAAGGGTGTGGGAAGAGTTACAGCAGTCTGTTATAGAGTGGGAAGAGAATACTTTATAAGAAGCAGGGCAATGTAAGGTTACATTTTATACTACCTTCATGGTAGATGGCCTTACAAGTGGATTTTTATGGCAAGGTTTTGTACTTGGACTATACTTGTACAGGAAATTGCTTNTTGGTTATTATAAATAAAACATGACTAACACTGGCCTCTCTCTCTATATAGAAATGGAATAATTTACGTTGTAATGTTGATCACAAAGAATCTTTTTATGAACAGGATATAAATATAAATACCATTATGTTTCAGACTGGAGACTTCAGGTGTTTCATCAATAGACAAGCCGTTCCCTTAAAAGAAAGTCATGCATTTTAAAGTGATATGTTTACCTATCAAATTTAAAACTTCACAGAGATGCTAGAAACTCCCTGTATGCCCCCCCCCCCCTCCGAGTCTGGACAATGCCTTTCGTTTCTGGCATCAGAAGGGCATCCTGTCTTTGATCCTGGTAGGGCTCATCACTCCTTTCAGGACCTTTTCTATAAATTGGCCTCCCCCACTTGCCCTTCTACATGTTCCTACAATTCCGCCATTACACACAAACATTACCTCAGCCTTCCCGGACTCAAGCTCCTGAGATGTCCTCATGTGCCTAATAGCTTTTTCCACGTCTAATGTTTATAGGATTCGCTTTCTCCAAAAAAGATCTCCTTCTACTTTCTGTGACAAAATATTAGGATCCTGATTTTACTGAATGGCAAGCTGATGTTCCTAGTTTTATCTCCATGGAAGGGTTTTTGGATCGTCAGGATCTTCGTATGGTCCATTGCATGTATATTGCCCCGGCTCAACNCTGTTCCATGGTACCCCTTCAAAATGGGTGAATGTTTAAAATCCCTTTTTTATGCCTTTTAGACATGTCGCAAAATAGTACATTTTTGGGACAAACTTGAACTTCTACTTTCACCTGCATCCCTCCCGTAACCCAGCTGCGTTACTTTGTGCACATCACCTGGGTTCTTACCAACGTGGCTTATATGCACCCCAGTATCAAAAGTCATTTACTGTATATCGTTTACTTCAACAGAAGCTTGACCATCCCTGACATTGACATGACATTGACCGTTTANAAAAAAAAATAGCACCTTTACATTTCCCTAATGCCTGATGAAGTTCAGAGCCACTTTTATGCAAGGTTAAAATAATAACATTGTGTGCTGTGTAGAACGAAGAAATAAAATTATGAAAACTGCAATAGCGTACAACAAAGAGTTCTGTCAAAGAAATCATTCTTAAACCATGACAATCCCTAACCCAGCTATTAAGGAACAGTGTGTAGTCTATGGGTTGTGACCCCAATTTGATGGTGTCAAATTTGAGGAAATGGAAAAACTGCTGATTGAGGTAAAGTCATCAACAACAACTGATCAGAGGAAAGTAGGACAGAATAACCAGAAAATTCATCACTGATGAAGCTCATAACTGCTGCCAATGCTGGTGCACTACAGATAATATATCCAGTCTTGAAATAGGGCACTGACACATCCACACAGAGGAAAAACAAGTAGTATAACTCACTCTCACAAATAAATAAAAATGGTTAGATTACATAGCATATATTGGTACCACATATGTAACAGTGAAAGATGATGTGGTTGATGTGGTTAATCTGTTTCATTTGGTTGTAGGGCCTGATCAACCAATTGATTGAAGCCCGGAGCGCTGGGTCCTGGGGGGCTATTATTGCTATTACTGGCTGTGGGCTCTGTTAATTGCATTTAGAGGACTAGACTCCCAGAAAGGCACTCCACAATGTCACACAACACCATGCGGCCTGCTCCTCTATTGCATATTAGACAGCCTGAGCCCTCCGAATATCGTGAAATTCGACCTGTGTATGGCCACGACCGAAAGTTCCCAACGGCGACTAAACGCCGGGAAACCTAAACAACCGACATCGGAGATCAATCGGATTTCCCGATTGATCTCCGATGTTCGTTTGTTTATAAAAAAAAAAAAAAAAAAATACCTAAAAAAATACATTAAAATAAACTCACCCGTCTGATGTCTTCGCTGGGCACCGCAGCGGTGCCCAGCACCTTCTCCTGTGCTGCGCCGTCTCTCTCCTGCACGGAGAGGACGCTGTATATGCGGGACGCCATCACGTGTATACAGCGTCCTCTCTGTGCAGAAGAGAGACGCCGCTGCACAGGAGAAGGTGCTGGGAACCGCTGCGGTGCCCAGCGAAGACATCAGACGGGTGAGTTTATTTTATTTTATTTCTTTTTTTTAGGTATTTTTTTTTCTTTTTTTTTCCCCCCATAGGCCATCATGGGAACAACATCGTTCCCTGGATGGCCTGGAACAGGGTTATATTCCCTAGGGAAAATCACCCCGTTTGTCGCTGGCGATTATCCACGGGAACGAAGTCGTTCCCGTGTATGGCCAGCTTTAGACCTCATGGGCAGGGGGAAGCATTCACATTGTACAGTATGGACTGGGCTGTGTACTTTTAGTTTCTTCTCTGTATGCTGCCGTTTTGCAAGTGATCCGTGTGTACACATCACGGTAGGGTCACAACATGTAAGTGGCAGGCAAATTTCATGTTCATGTTCAATGCATTGAAAAAATGCTAGTGAACCTGTTAGAAAAAAATTCCATGAGACCAAAGTTTAGGCAGCAACAGGAATGTAATGTAAATGTAAATCACTGCCTCAACCTGGATTACCTGAATTGGTACCAAAACATCACACCCTCACTTATGATATATATATGATATATATATATATATATATATATATATATATATATATATTAGACAAAAACAAAACGAATGAAGGCAATAAGCAATTTAAAATCACTAGAGAATACTGACCATCATATTCACCTCATCCCATCACCTCATGATTTTAGCCTGACATAGAAATACCTGGTGAACTTAGCATTACCCCATCTTTTTTAGCTGACTTTCACACTTGCTGGCAGGCTATTAACAGAATAATTATTAAGAATGTGAAGAAAATGAATTTTCACAGAATTGCTTAACTGTCTTTTATCTACTATATTGTTATAGATATTTCCATGAAAGATGCTAATATACGACCGTAATGTAGGTGAATATTTTTATATGATCTGTCCAAGTAATGCTGTATCCCTGATTTTGTGAGGCAATATAACAGAGTAACTATTCTATCATTTGACTGCTAAAACAAGTGGCAGTTTAATGATAAAGCTGCAGAAATGACAGGTATAGCACAACATTTAATAGCACAACTGTGATGACCATAAAACTGCCATTTGTTCTATTTTGCTGTCATTTCAAGAACTCTGCAATATTGCAGAGATGTTCTTTGCCGCTTACAATGGCACTTTACATTTTGCCGACACAGATTTCAGGATGGATAACGGCCTTTATGGGGTGTCGATAAAACAATACTGCCATTATTTGAGCACACGTCAGAAAGACCAGAAACATTATTAATCCCCTAAAGCACTGCAACAGTGAATGTTCAGAAGGATCAAGCAGCTCTGGTGTTGCCAGCCAGACTGACACTCACAGACACAGAAAAGCTTTAACTCACTCAAATTTACTAATATAAGAACTAGGCAGGGCCAGCCAGATTAGTTGCAGACCAAAGCATGTCCTTATATGACTATATGATAGTTCTAAGGAGTTTTCTATGGGTGCATTAAAAGTTAAGTACAGTAGGTAAAAGAATTTTTTTAAAAATCCATATTATTAGTGCTTAAAAATAGCAGTGGCCCTGCCTGCAAACTTACATTCTAAAGGAGATTGGGGATTGTTAGGGGACAGGGCAGAGGTGGAACTACCATTGGTGCAGTAGGCGCTCATGTGTCTCCCGGGACCTGCAGGTGCTGCAGTTGTTCCCCAGGAGCGCAGGACGCAGTACCTGAAACTCTCAGCTCAGCCGTTCGGCTGTCATGTTCCTGACAGCCAGGGCCAGACCCAGCAATCAGCCATCCACCAATCAGTGTGCTGACAGCAATTCATTGACTGGCTGCCAGCTAGAAAAAAAATAGGATAACTCTCAGAAGTCTGGATACCTCTAGGTGGGCCTGTGTGCATTAAATGCCAGGGCTGATTTTTAGTNCCAGTCCGGTCCTGGTGGCAGTTGAGATGTCTGGGTGCAGATAGTGCAGAGTGGCAGTTGATGTGTCTGGGAACAGATAGGGCAGTATGGCAGTTGAGGTGTCTGTAGCAGATAGGGCAGAGTTGCAGTTGAGGTGTCTGTAGCAGATAGGGCAGAGTGGCAGTTGAGGTGTCTGTAGCATATAGGGCAG
>JABWIB010003041.1:34897-53534 GCA_016617825.1 Platyplectrum ornatum | reverse complement strand
TATGATCATGTCCAGTGGTCGGGTCATGTTGGGGTGTAGTGTCTATGTCTGTATAGAGTGTAATAGATGTATTATGATCATGTCCAGTGGTCGGGTCATGTTGGGGTGTAGCACTTTATATAGCCTTTTAACATTTAAGACAAATATGATAAAACATGACTGGGTAGTAACAGGCATTGCTCACTAGCTTACACTCTGTAGGATCTTGGGATTGGATACATAAGTAAAGTGCGATTTCTGGTGTAAGTAGCCATCCTAGATTGTGAATTCGGATTGCTGCTGTTACAATAGCTGTTAATGAAAATTAATGACTTTTAAAGATCACAACATTTCCATTGCCACAGCCTCTTCCCAGAAGCCGCCCCTGGGTGCTTCTCTAGTGTTTTCGGGATTTGTGAAACCTACTACCTCAGCGAAATGTCTCTGGCACTATCCATAACCGGCGTCCCTGATATAGCCGGCCTTTCATGTCGAGCTAGACCTTGGCTTTGACGGGAATGAATGACATTATTCATGGTCCAGGGGACGTCCCTTCTCTCATTGAGATATTAGCCGGGGCTAATATGTTATTTCCATTCAGTTAGATATGTTCGTCTTTGAGGAATATTTGTTAGATTACCTCGAGGCCCGTGACATTTCTGGAACAGCACAGCTAATGACAATGGTATGAATAGCATTAGCCTACTTCTCAGAGGAAGTGCACAGCTTATTTTAGCTTTACGTATAGGGTAACAGAAGAGAATTACTGACCCAGCTTATTATTTAGACTTTGTCACATATTTATATATCTTGAGAAAATCCGAAAAAATAAAATATAAATAAGAATATAGAATTCCTATGCTGTTTTGGAAGCTTATACAGAGATAACGTTTCTAAACTGAATAACGTTTCTAAAATACCATGTCGGGGTATGCATGGCTGGCTCCTATTTCAGGATGGCTGTAATAATGTGTAACAGCACACAGGTTGTCCTGCCAGTGACAATGGTTATCTTCTGCATTGATACGCCATCTAGCTGTTACTGTTGGAACTGCAATTTTTCAGAGTTACTGGCAGCATGGGGCGATAGAAAAGTAGCATGATTTCGGGATATATCTTGTGTCAATTCAGTATTTTAGAAACGTTGTAAAGTGTCCCATATCTATACAGCTCATGTGGACAAACCTCCTTCTTGCTTCACTATGATCTTACTATTAGCAGATCAGCCCCTTAGCATTTACATAGTGGTTGCGAGAGTTTCCTCTGCATCTAATATTGGTCATGTATAGAATATAAATATTTCTGGATGCTGTAACTCTATATAACCTGCCCAGTTGTCTCTCGTACCAACATAGAGTGGTTCATGTACCACTGGTTGACAACATTTGTACAATACAGAACACGCAACATATTGGGAAATGAAGAAGCAGATAAGCTGGTGTTTGAAATTGTTTACTTATAAAAAATATTTTTTTTAAAAAAAATCTGATATAAATCGGGGGGTCTAGTTTCTTTATAAGATACTTTAGTGAATCAACATTTCATTATATAAAATAGACAAATAAACTGTTAGTCATTAAGCTCAGGTTTCTTCTTATTGTTTTTGGCAATACTGTATATGACTTCCTCAAATGGCTATTTTTATTTTTTTATGGTGTTTTTATATGTTTTCGTAGAAAACATAGTGGTTTCCTGTAGACAGACAAGCTGGATACCAAACATAGGTTAACAGGGTCAATTCACTCTTACCAAACCGAACTTTATATCACTGTGTGTCACATATTTCACGAATATTAAGTCTCTAATAGTTACTCAAATATTATAATTTTTTTGTTTTTATGATAGTTTGCTTTTTATATTTAGCTGCTGTACTATTACCCAGTCTTCAAAGTTTGTGGTTGTGTCTAGCAGAATTTGCGTTATGGGCAGGTGGGGACCCAAATCAGGAAAGTGAATGGACTTGCGGATTGAAGGGTCTCCTTACGCTGGCAGATTGCTCATTGAGCAGGTGAGGTATATTTGTAATGCGTTGACCACAAAAGCCTCGCCCCTTTTTTGCACCGTTCACACCCAAAAAAAGAAAGAATAAGAATAAAAGCCGGTTTCGTCCTCTTCTTTGAATAAAGTGCAGGGCGGGTGGGATATCGGGACCGTTGTGCGAATTCGGGGCGGTTGGGTGGTATGGGCTAGATTTGCTAAACTGCAGGAAAGGAAAAGTGGAGATGTTTCCCATAGCAACCAATCAGAAATTGTAATAGAAATTGGTCGATATGGGCAACTTCTCCACTTCACATGCCAGCAGTTTAGTCAGGACTTACCAGGGCTCCTCTGGCCTGCCTTCCCCAATGCGCAGAGCATTAACCAATGCACGAAATCCAGACAAGGGGTGGTAAAATAATATATTATTACCTGCTTCAGGTTGACTTTATTTTGCCTGCATAGTCATAATAGCAATTACCCTGCTTCTAAACGCGTCTACCCGAGCCAGACTGAGAGCCATAGAAAAGAGAATACATATTATTTTCAATTGAACTTTTCCGTATTCAGAGGAAACGCTACTGTAAACGCCGCATTGTAATCCCCGCAAAATGGAATAACAGTCTGAGAAGTGACGTTAATCCTGACATGACTCCATATTTAGACAGAAACACATGCCTTTACATTATTACAGGCATTTATCTTGTAGCAGCCCGATGTACAAGGCGGCACATTATACCCTCAGTGGTTCTATTACCCCCAGATAATATGTGCATTGCCTTCACTCGTCTGCTCTCCTTAATAGATGTTTTTCTTTAGAACAGCAGGATTCCACTAATCTTAATTAACTCGTACTAATTCTTTGCCAAAAGCAGGCGGAAGCATTTTGTAGGGGGAGAAGGAATTTCACCGCACATTTTTATTCTGGCAGGAGATGCGACAGTGGATTCCTGATCCATTCTTTCTTTCTTTCGTTCATTCTTTCTTTCTTTCTTTCTTTCTTTCTTTCTTTCTAAAATGAAGGTGACTGAATGAACACACACAGGGCTTAATCTATGGGCCGCTCATATAACCGCACCTACGGGAGCCTTCTAGGACCAAATCTGTCTCTGCGAGTGATATGAACCAACATATGTGGCCTTGGCGTTCATTGAAACAGATCGGTCCCTACCAAGCTCCCATAGAGGAGGGGGGAATATAGATTATCTTAGCATCTGTTACCGCGTTTCCCCGATAATAAGACCTACCCCGAATATAAGCCCTATCCCAATTTTTATTAAACCGTCCAAAATAAGCCCTACTCTGAAAATAAGCCCTAGCGAATTCCCCAGTTTGTAAAAAAAAGAAAAAAAAGGTAAAAGCCTAAAGTTGTCTAATGGAAGCGCCAGGCTGTAGCGCAAGGCTACTCTTTAATGCTGTAATGTAAATGGTTAAATAACTATAGAACTCATACTTTCTATCTCTGCAATCACCCAGCCTTGTTTTATTACCACGTTTAAACTACAAAACTGAGGCCAGGAGACTAATGCAAAGTTTGAGGTGCCCGTATAGCCCTGGGCATGACCATGGTCCAATGTCAACTTTTTGCCTATAGTTGTAACCTGTCATTTAGAGTTGAGCAGTTGCGGAGGAGCATATATATATATATATATATATATATACACCTGTTTTTGCTGGCAGTCAATGAATTTATTTGGGAAGGAATATGGTGTAGGAGACTTCGCTGTCTCCCACACATCAGCACCAGCAAATAAAACTTGCTATGATTGGATATGGCGGTATGTTATATAAGTGAGTATTACTAGCGCAGACTTTGCCAGATTCTATTTATACGCCTGTCGCTGTGTTATTTATACGGTCGTTCATTCTGGGATCCTGGTCATACTTAAATAAAACCATTTGCTTTGGCAATATTACGCGTTTAGCAAACCCACGTCGAAGGATTCTCTTGGAAGGGACGTTGAAGCATTTTTGGAGGCGGCATTTGAATAAGCATGTGAACACGTCGTGTTTTCCCACCGCTCCGTCCTCCGCACGTACAAAAATAAAACAGGTGGATGTTTTCCAAGTGACAGTGATTAATAGCGGCGCGTTATAGATTGTGATAGGAAGGACGTGGGTTATCTCGTGTTCTTTGAAAGACAAAAGCGTTCTTATATTTAGATTTAATAATGAATGTATTTCAACTCGTAGGATGTCTCCGATTTGTGGAATGTCATCATGAATAATAACCAATGATAACGGGTTTCCGGGAAAGTAGAACTATATGATACAAAGTCTAATGTATCTACGTATGTTGTGTTCTATAAGGGTTCATGTTGGCTCAGACGCGTTCAGAGGTTTGGAACTCGCGTTTGGTGTACAGTTTAGTAAATATAAACACAGGACTCGTCAGGGGATACAATCCGGCATGAACAAGGGGGGGAGCATTGGGACTGGCTGATGGCACTTAGTCTCCGTATGCACACATGGGACTTAGTGCAGTTGTGGGGAACTCTGCATCCTATACCCATTTTCAGGTGCATCTAGTCCTTGCAATGCCACTGGTGGTGATGGTGGTGGGTCCATGCGCTATGGATGCAGGGATGAAGAAGATGGTGGGAGAGACTCGCAACATGCCGCCTTCCACAAGGGCATTCGCACACTCTAATCGCTGACCCCTTTGCGTATGTGAGGACGGTCAGTTCAATATCGCTTAGCAGTCTAGTTGTCAAACTACACGTCCCAGCATGCTTAACTGCATAGATATAGTTGATACCCGACAAAGCATGCTGGGAAGTGTAGTTTGACAACACCTGGCCGCAGCGCTCCTCCCCTTCCAGTAGAGGTCAAAACTAAGCTGTCAGCTACTGGCAAGTTTTATTGTATAAACATATAGATCATAGATTGCACACTGCACACTGTCTAACTTGCCAGCTGCTGACAGTTTTGTCAGGTGGTTCAGAGGATGTGACAACCAGGGGCCAACCAGGACTCCAGAACACTAAACTGGGGTCCTGGTGGCGATATCCATATCCTCCACACACAGGATATTCTTAACAAACCACCCCACATTGCCGGGGAATGACCAATCATATAAAGGTATACCACCTCTTTGGCCACCTACGTATGTCCAGTTACTGAGTGTAATTAATTTTTTTACTAGATCCTTTAAGCTATGAAATATAGATTTTAATATTACATTTGGCAGACAGAACAATAATACATTCTGATCACGACTGGCATTTTTACATGCATATATATATATATATATATATATATATATATATATATATATATATATAATATACCTGTAAATAGAAATCTAAATAATCTTACGTAATAACAAGGTCATTTCAAAGACATACGTTTCAAAGACCCTACAGGCCAATATCTAAGGCAATGTTTTCTTTTAATGTTTTAGGGTGTGACCATCTTTTATGTGGAAACTGTCCCATTCATCATTGTCAGACACTATATTCTATGTGATACTTCTTTCTTATAGTGTTTATAGATCTTAGGAGGAGTCTGTAAAGGGGAATTACAGCTTCAAATAGGTTTTATGGTTCCCTTCATCCCCTTTCTTCTTTTCTTATCTCGCTAAATGTATAATCGAATATATAGTAAAGGAGGGGGGGGGGGTGGATTGTTATAAGAGTGCACCTGAACGATTCATATAGCAGTGTGAGGCGTGCGAAGGAAGAATAGAAAGCTGGGTCCCCTAGCTCAAGTATTATCTGTGCACCACAGCTGATGTTCCCAGGGTGGTCAGTAATATCGGGAGCGGGTTTTACCCACTCTTGAAAAATCTTTCGATTTGAACAATTTATCTTATAGTGTATGCCGAGTCATGTGTGCCTAAACATCTGAACTTGGCCCAATAGGCCCGGCTATCCCCCCCCTGGATGTTCCTTCCAATTTCAGGACATGAATGCAGTCATTTAAGCTGCTGTGATGTTACTAACTTAAATGCATTTTACTAACTCCAATATTAGTAGTTCTTAAGTACAAATTTATTTTTTTATTAGCTTTTTATATGCCTTTTAATTAGTCATTAATAGTTTTTTGTTTGTTTTTCTTTAATAGGAGCACATTTGTAAGGTCATATAAAGGGGAAGCCACTACCATAATAGATGGCGCATATGTGTTGCCCGCTAGCTCAATATAATATGTCCCTTTGTTTCATTATGCGTTAAAGAATGCTATGTCCCCCCCTCTTGCAGTAACTATCAGGGCCGAACTGGGACTAAGAATCAGCCCAGGCATTTAATGCACACAGGCCCACCTAGAGCTATCCACCAATCAGACTGCTGATAGCTATCCTCTATTTATTCCAGTCAGCAGCCAGTCAGTGAATGGCTGTCAGAACACTGATTGGTGGATGGCTGAAGCTCTCCAGCAGCACTTGGTAGTGGCCCATCACTCCAGTGGCCCATCTGGCATATGCCAGAAGTGCCAGATGGTAACTATAGACCTATATGCTGTGTCTTAGCAGCCGAGCCCCCCTTGACTATCATTAGATGACCTTTATAGTGTTGGGTTAAGAGTGCAGCAATCTTATTTCTTTTGGTTTTGTATTTTCAGGAGTCCTCTGCCTTCCAGACAGTTTGAACCTCCATAGAGAGCAGCAAAGGCCCAATAAACCAGGTGATGTGCAGATGTTTAGCCAATCAGAACTGAGGACTATAGAGCAGTCTTTGCTTGCCACACGGGTGGGAAGTATTGCAGAGCTCAGTAAGTACCCGTCTGTAACTATTCTTTCTCCCTCCCTTCCCCTCTCCCCTCTCCCTGTGTCCTCTGCATATTCCGTGGGAGACAGCCATGGTAACTATAATATATGCAATTTATCTCAGTCCGCTGTAATTATGGCAATGCAACAAAGATGAATGAAGCTGTCACTATTACACAGAATTGATTCTCATCTCATCTCAGAGGATGAATGATAGATATTCCTACTTGCCGAACTCCCAAACTTATTGTAGAAAGAAAAACGTAAAGGAAATGCAAAATAATATTGTAACAAATATGTTGCATTGCACTGAATTTATTATTATTATTATTATTATTAATAATAATATTAAATATAGTTTCATTTAAGGCACAAAATTTGTGGTGTATAAAAGACAGTTTACTGTTTTCTAGAATCTGGGTTCGTATATTGGCTATATTGATAGGTTCCCGGGACGTGCGCACGTCAGGTCTGGGCGTCAGGATTTGCAGCCCCTCTTGACTCTTCCTGACACATCCGATATGCTGAGCCGATCAGCTGTCAGGAACATGAGCTGACATGAGAGTTTCAGGGACAGTGTCCCTGCGCTCCCAGGGAACAACTGCAGCACCTGCGGGAGCCACATGAGACCTGGGAACCCCATGTTCCCCGGTGCCTTGCACCTGCTGCACCAGTGGTAGTTCCTCCTCTGCTCTTCTGTGAGCCAGGTGACATGGGCTGACTGTGTGTGCCAGGTGACATGAGCTTCTGTGTGCCAGGTGACATGGGCTTCTGTGTGCCAGGTGACATGGGATTATGTGTGCCAGGTGACATGGGCTGACTGTGTGTGCCAGGTGATATGGGCTGACTGTGTGTGCCAGGTGACTGTGTGCCAGGTGACATGAGCTTCTGTGTGCCAGGTGACCTGGGCTTCTGTGTGCCAGGTGACATGGGCTTCTGTGTGCCAGGTGACATGGCCTTCTGTGTGCCAGGTGACATGGACTTCTGTGTGCCAGGTGACCTGGGATTATGTGTGCCAGGTGACCTGGGCTTCCGTGTGCCAGGTGACATGGGCTTCTGTGTACCAGGTGACATGGGCTTCTGTGTGCCAGGTGACCTGGGTTCTGTGTGCCAGGTGACATGGACTTCTGTGTGCCAGGTGACATGGACTTCTCTGTGCCAGGTGACATGAGCTTCTGTGTGCCAGGTGACCTGGGATTATGTGTGCCAGGTGACATGGGCTTCTGTGTGCCAGGTGACCTGGGATTATGTGTGCCAGGTGACATGGGCTTCTGTGTGCCAGGTGACCTGGGCTTCTGTGTGCCAGGTGACCTGGGATTATGTGTGCCAGGTGACATGAGCTTCTGTGTGCCAGGTGACATGGGCTTCTGTGTGCCAGGTGAACTGGGCTTCTGTGTGCCAGGTGAACTGGGCTTCTGTGTGCCAGGTGACATGGACTTCTGTGTGCCAGGTGACATGGGCTTCTGTGTGCCAGGTGACCTGGGCTTCTGTGTGCCAGGTGACATGGGCTTCTGTGTGCCAGGTGACATGGGCTTCTGTGTGCCAGGTGACATGGGCTTCCGTGTGCCAGGTGACATGGGCTTCCGTGTGCCCGGTGACATGGGCTTCTGTGTGCCAGGTGACATGGGCTTCCGTGTGCCAGGTGACATGGGCTTCCGTGTGCCCGGTGACATGGGCTTCTGTGNGTGTGCCAGGTGACATGGGCTTCCGTGTGCCCGGTGACATGGGCTTCTGTGTGCCAGGTGACATGGACTTCTGTGTGCCAGGTGACATGAGCTTCTGTGTGCCAGGTGACATGGACTTCTGTGTGCCAGGTGACATGGGCTTCTGTGTGCCAGGTGACATGGACTTCTGTGTGCCGATGGCTTTTAGGTTTCTCGGCTACTTGCAGTCAGCCTGTTACAGGTGCTGCGGCTCCTATAATGTAACATTGGGTAAAGTGACAGGCACTCCTGCTACTAGAGGGGGGGCCATGGCGGGTATGGGTTTTGTGCCACAAGGAGGGGGGGACTAGCCACTGAAAAGTAAAATGTCCTGATGCCGCTGATCTCACTCGCTTATAAACTCTAGAATGTAAAGGACCCGGTTTTATAGTGTGCGAATCGCACTGCGTAAAGTCAGCAAGCTTCCCGCTTTTTAACCTGTTGCGCACTGGATTGAATCGGGCCCTAAAGCTTTCAGGCTGTAAAAATATTTTGTCATAAGCAGGCAACATAGATCCACCATTCAATTAATAGCATAGGTCCAGATGCAGATGTTATGTGTTTTATCCGTAGTTATGCAATTTATCCGCACCTGCATTTCCCCATGCACTCCCAGCCTCACCCCTGGCATGGACGGGATATTTACCGCTTCCCAGGGGTATCAAAGCAGTTTTTCTGTGGGGAACAAGTCCCCCTTTCCCTCTCCTCGTGGTGCCCCCCTTCTTTCACTGCAACCCCCATCCTAGCACCCTACAGGGGGGATGTGACGATCTAGAGCTTGCACTCAGCCAGCACTTTACACGTTTTAACAGAGGAGCTGCAGCGCCTGTCACACTGTGTCGGTGTGACAGGCTGTCTGCTCGAAGGAGGGGGAGCAGGGAGGGAACTCTATATGACATTCTATCATGCTGGGTGCGTCCTTCACTCCCCTTGCTTCCCCCCCTTACATACCACCACTTATTCTACCATAAGTTTTACGCATGCATCACTTTGTGCAAATTGTGGACAGAGAATATGTTGTCCAGGTGTAACTTTCCACCTTTTTCCCTCTTGTACCCTGTTTACACAGAGGGCTACTACCCGGGTAATTCAGTTAACTTCCCCGGTTGACTGAACTACCCGGGTAGTGTGCTCAATGTGAACGGCGCTAAAATTGTTACCCTGGTTCAGTGTGAACGCTGTAGGACCAGGGTAGTTTGTGAATTACCAGGGTAATTCATCACTGTGAACAGGGTTAATGGTTAATTACCAGGGTAATTCAGATCCACAGCTAACAATGTCTATGTGAACGGGGTATTATTTTAAAACTCTGGATCGGGTCCATGGTTTATATTTGTGCTTTCTTAAGGTGCTCCTTTGCCCTGTGGGTTATAGCAATCATCCTGCTATTGGAAAGTGACAGGTGATTATACTGTGGCTGCAGAGTGTTAGCCAGTGACTCGCAGAACATTGCAGTGACATCGCCATAAACCATAGCTCCTAATGTTTACAGATCTCCATCCCCAGGAGTCAGGGGTTAAGCTCGTAGCTGTAGCATAAAATACTCCGTCAACACGTATGAACTGAGGCATGCTGATGCCTTTCACAGCTACCTCATAAATAGAGGGGCCACAAAACACATGGAAATAGATTCTCCAGACCCGGACCATTATTTAGAGTGTTTAGAGTTTCCATGACGGAACTTCTCGTCTCATGCACAGGACGAAGCCATTTGAATTGGGATTTCATAAACTTGCCTATGGACAAGTTTATTACTACAAGCGTCAGGACGGGGGGTATAACCATGCACTTATCGGGTTATGGCTGCACCCTAGGGGTGTGTGTAGTTTTAATGTAATTCTAGTCTTATACAAACATTGGGTCAGGGGGTATAACCATAGATAATGGTGGCGTGACTTTACCCCCCATAGACGTATACAGGGGGTGTGGCCATCTCATAGTGGGGCGTGTCTTCTCCCATGGAGGGGGGGTGGTGGTTCTAAAGATTTTTCAAGAGTGGGTAAAACCATGATGAATTGCAGGGGGGGAGGTAAAATGAATGTCAGTGTGTGCATGCAGGGAGAATACTTTATTGTTGCATGTTGCACACAGATACTGACCAGCGTTACTGTTACACTGTTATTACACTTGTGCTGGAAACATCCTCTCTCAACCCTAATACTGATTGCAATTCATTCAATTTGCCTCCCCTGAAATTCAACATGGTTTTGCCCACTCTTAAAAAATCTTTCGATTGGAACAATTTATCTTATAGTGTATGGCCAGCTTTACCCATAGACTTGCACAACATGATTGCATTGATACCAGTGCAGAGCCCACTCATCATCCTAGACTCTCATATTGGGGCAGTTGCACCTATATTGTAAGCTATGAGTTAGCATATAGCGCCATAAGGATTCATAACAGAAACTAAATGTAAACAAGCATTACAGCTGGCATGGACGTTTTCGATTTTTATAATGTGTGATTATTTTTCGCTTTCAGGCCAATGTTGTGACAGCTAGAATTAAACACACTTGGAATCTGGGTCTGTTTATGCATTAGGCAGTATGTGGGACAGTCTCAATCTGTAGTGGTGACTGAGCAGTACAGTACGTTATTCAGAAGGTTTACGTTAAGCACTGCCTCAGCCCATAGCGGGAGCATTGCCCGATTGCCGTCAGACATAGCGGGCCCGGGACTGCCAAAATTGGTAAGACCCGGGCCTTTTCCCGTGGCCTGAATTTACTAAGCAGTGATACCCCGTTCACACAGACTACCCTGGCAAATCTGTTTTTAATGAGCAGGGTTGTTAGCTGTGGATCTGAATTACCCTGGTAATTAACCCTGTTCACAGTGCTGAATTACCCTGGTAATTGACAAACTACCCTGGTCCTACACCGTTCACACAGAACCAGGATAGTTAGTAGTAATTTTAGCGCCGTTCACACAGAGCACACTACCCGGGTAGTTCATTTAACCCGGGAAATTGGCTGAATTACCGGGGTAATAGCCCTCTGTGTGAACGGGGAATGAGATGGCAGGGAGATTAAAAAGTGGGGATCAGATTCGAGCTCACATTCAACTTGGTCTGATTGGTTGCTATGGGCAACATCCCCACTTTTCAATCCCCCTGCTTAGTAAATTTAGTCCCTGGTGTCTAAGTGAATTCTGGCATGTCCATACTCTCTGCTGCCGCTGCGCGCCAGAGTCATGGCGCCGGTCCCTGGCCTCTTTCCAGGCCCGGGACAGTAGGCCTGGCTGTCCCCCCCCCTAATGGCGGCCCTAGTCTCCTGTACTTTCCTGGACTATTAACAGGATCTGTCCACCCAAAACAACTGTCCGCCATCCGGGGAAGTAGCATGACATAGCAAGGAGGTCTGGTTGGGTGGAACCATTTAGTATGGGGGAGGGGGGCAGACTTTCCCGTACCTCCTCTCTCCTCCGTGCCTCATAGCAGTCCAGCGCCCCCTGTAGCATTACACCATCATATGTAGAAACACTTCTTCCTTTCCCAGGTAATTTATCATCCACTAAGTAACCCGCTCCCCCTCGGCTCGCCTCATCCACGTTCTCTCCTCCGTTGCGCTCCCCTTTGCTGACCCCTGATCATGCATAGAAATCCCTGGTACAATTTTGTAAAAGAAAAAAAAAAAGCTGAGCGTATGATTTCCACCGGGACCACAATGAACTGGATTCATTTTATTGCTTCTTGTTGACTAGCTAAATGTACATGTGGGGATTGCAAGCTCACAAATCTCTCTCTCTTTACGCGTGTGCACCAATTCTACAAATAGATCTGTTGTAGGAGTTGCAGTAGAAGCCTGGTAGTGTTAGCCCAGGGTTGCTGACTCTCCCGGAATGTCCGGGAGACCCCCGGGTTTCAGGGAGTTTTCCCGGTACCCCTGGAGAGTTGGCTGCCGCAGAACTTTGGTTTCTCCCGGTAGGGAGGAGCAAAAAGTCGCCAACCCTGTGTTAGTCATTAGTCTGACCAATATTTAGGGGGCAAAACATGAATGCCATCCTGGGCCGCCTTCACGATTGGCCAGGCCCGGGCCACTGCTGGGAGGTGGAGGGACAGCCAGGCCCGGGACTGTAGGCCTGGCTGTCCCCCCCTGATGGCGGCCCTGATGCCATCTCTTGGGGGCTTGTATGTCTCTTATGCCTAATGGTTACTATGACACTTATTAGGGTATAACAAGATAACAAGACATTTTTTATTCACCTTCTATCAATGCTTTATCATGCTATGTTGCTATGGCAACCACAGTCACACGGTGAAGTGAGTAGAAAGGCCTTGTAACACCTCACTAAACTACGGTATGTTTGCTTTCTAAAGGTAAATCAATATTTAGCGGAACTGGATAAACCACTTACTTGTATTGACCATATGCAAAGTAATAGATGGTGGTCTGTAAGCCTTTATGTGGCTTCTTAGCAGCATTATTATGTGGGTAACCTTATGATTTTAGGCTGAGCGGTGCGTTAAGGAGTCCTGAAATATAAAATAACAGAGATTTGGAGTGCCCGAACCTCTGCTGAGGCCGGCATGTGCCTGTGTGATCCGCACACCCTCATGTCGCTTTATCTGCTGTAAAATCAGAACTGCCGGCTTCTAACATCACAAAATGGCTGTGATTACCCAGGATAAGGATTCTGCAGCAGCAGCGCATCTCAAAATAACCTGTGTCTGACAGGACCTGTCAAGGTATTGACTGCGGTATCATGCACATCTCACTGCACATCCATCATCACCTCCAGCCAGCAACTGAGTGAAGAGAATGCGAAAAACCCAGTGTCTGCTCCACACATAATATCTATAAAAATATCTATCTATCTATATGTCTATCTATCATCTATCTATCATCTATCTATCTATTTATCTATCCACACAGTATATCTATCTATCTATCTATCTATCTATCTATCTATCTATCTATCTATCTATCTATCTGTCTGTCTGTCTGTCTGTCTGTCTGTCTATCTATCTATCCACACATTATATCTGTAAAAATATCTATCTATCCACACATTATATCTATAAAAATATCTATCTATCCACATATAATATCTATCTATCTATCTATCTATCTATCTATCTATCTATCTATCTATCTATCTATTCACATATAATATCTATAAAAAATATCTATCTATCCACACATAGTATCTACAAAAATATATATCTATCCACACATAGTATCTACAAAAATATCTATCTATCTATCTATCTATCTATCTATCTATCTATCTATTTATCTATCTATCTATCTATCTCATATCTATCTATGTCATATCTATCTATCTATGTCATATCTATCTATCTATCTATCTATCTATCTATCTATCTATCTATCTATCTAATATCTTTCTACTGATCTATCTATCTATCTATCTCTGGATTTCAGGCAATTCTACCGATATCCTGGAAGTGTCTGAAAATCTCCCAGGACTGAAGCAGTAATTTCATAAAAATCACTACCTCCAGACCCGATCAGTACTATGAATGGGCGGGTCTTGATGCAATTGTATGGGTTTTCTGTTCAGGGGTGGGGCTTTATACCAAACACACGCTCCACCCCCCAAATTCCATATCCTCACATCCCTCACGCCACAAATCTTTCGAATCAATCAGACCCCTGCCCCCTTCTAGCTTCAAAATTTCCCTACAATCCTTATACCCTTAATACACTTCCTTGAGCTGCTGTGGACTCCTCCTGTGCTGCATCTTTCCCATGAACATAAGAGAGATATTATAAAGATCTAAGGACAGGTTAAAATGTTTAATATCCAAACTTCTCCCTCCCTGTAGGATGACTGACCCCCCCTACAAGGAATTAAATTTAGTTTTTTGTTTTTTGTTGTTGACCCCCTTAGTCTATGGTATACGATAATATACAGAACATTACTATGATTATTGTAAAAAGATAGGTAAAAAATTGATTGTCAATATATCCCCAAATCACTGTGTCTCTGTACCAGTCATAAGGTTTCCTTTTTTACACATTAATACGTTCAATCATTGCTTATTGCTGTTTGAAGGGAGCGTGTCGCCTGCCTGATTTTGGGAAGATTGCTGACTGACGTCTCCTCTCCTGGCTAATGAATAGTAGACTGAGCGGCTCCTGCACAGATCACTCAGCTGGCCCTGCTGTGAGGATGTGAGGTTGTGGCTGCATCACAGAGGAATATAGAATTCACAGGAGAACACATTTACAGCTACATTCGATAAGGCGTGTAGACGTCCACTGATTGAATTTTGCATTTGAAGGGAACGATTTTCTGCAAGCAACGTTAAGCAATTCTAGTGAATGTTTTCTCATACATCCCTAGACTATGCGGTATACAAATACTATAGATGTATTTCTTTTTCAGTGCTTGTAGTGGGCTGGTATACTGTAATATGCCATACCAGTAGGCTTCTCCCGTGCTGCCCCTCTTCTCTGGAATGACCTTCGTCGATTTATCATTTCCCCTAGTCTGCGGATTTTCCAGCAATCCCTTAAAATGAATTACTTCTGGAAAGCCTATCAACTTCCCCTTCATCCCTCTTCACATTTCTGAACATGCCTTTCCCTTACTCCGGTTCTCTAGTCGCCTCTCCCTTTCCCAATTGCTAATTTACCTGAACCTGCTCCTCCTGGGCGGAGTTACCTTTGCCTGACTCCATAAAAAGTACAGCAGTAATACAGTGATAAATTGCATAATGCAGTGCTATCATTACTATATTACTTTTATACTTTTTTATTTTAACAGGTTATTATTGAGTCCAGGGCTCGAAGTGGGCCGGTATATGCCGATATGGTATACCGGCACTTCTCCCGCGAAGCCACGCCCCCTTTCCTAAGCTCCCCCCCTCAGCACCGGAGGGGGGAATGTTAGTTGAAAAAACTGCGGGTCTGGAGGGGGCGGGGCTTAGCGCCATACCAGCACTATAGAATCCCCACTTCGAGCCCTGATTGAGTCAGAAATTTCCAACCTGGGGGTGTAGGAACCGTTACACTTCTTAATGTATATACTTTTTTACCATTTCAAAGATTGACAGGGAGCCCCTATAGCCAATCACCTGCAGAACCTTCTGTCAATCATGGCGGCACCTCCTCTTCCTAGGATTATCGGTCCCAGCAGGAAATGTCCCAATTACAGAACCTTCCTTCCTGGAGGGAAATTGTCCCATTTTTCGGGCCACCTCCCGCTGGGATTGATAATCATGATAGTGTTTGGCCATTATCCCTGGAAATGAGTATTTGTAGAAGGGTTTGAGGGAAGGATTGGGGCCTTTGAAGAAATAAATATGTGTATGTGGGGCATGATACAGAACAGAAATGACTATAGTCTGGGCTTTCTCATGCATTGTTTACTCATTCCTTGTTGTTAGCAGATTTATTCCCATTCTTCCTTTGAAACGCTGCCTGTTCCCACATTCTTATGCAATATAAAATAACTTTGTGGTCTATGTTTTGTACGCAGCGGGTTTGTGTAGATTCTATTCATTTGCTTAATGGGAGAGGACCCACCGGCTTAATGTAGTTGTTTTCTCTAGGCAAACACCCGCTTACCACTATATACATAAAATAACTTTCAAAGTCAATGTTCATCTAAGCAGATTTAGTTAAAATAAAAGTGTTTGGTTGGGTTAAAAAAAACCAATGCTTGTACTATCCCTTGTATATATTATGTTTCTGTATTTAATTATCTCTTGGACTATCTCTAAAGACATCAATAGTAACACGTTCAGGCAAGAAAATAAAGAGGGGTTTTTATTTTGTTATTTTGGTGGGTTAGACTTCATTCCTTTTATATGTTTTATGTTATTGTTGTTACTTGATTCTGTTCTATAGTCAGTCTATCATCTAGTGCTGTTTCCAGCCTTGGCCTTCAGGGACCATTAACAGTTCATATTGTCCAGAGCCTCATGGAGTACCACCTGTGTAACATTAAAAAAGATTTCAGTCTCCCTGATTCGTAAATGATGTAGTGGGGGATGTTGCCCATAGCAACCAATCAAATTCAAGCTCTCAGTTTCATTTTACATACTGGAGAATGTAAGCTCAAATTTAGGCCTCAGTTAAATCTTATCAAACTGTAAGGGGGCGGGCAGGATGGCAGGACAGACACCCAAAATTGGGTCACTTGGGAGTTATTTCTATATCAGAGAGATAAAATGTGTAAATAAAGAAAAGGATAGGGTCATGTATGCNTACCCCCCAACTGTCCCAATTTCACCGGAACAGTCTTGCTTTTGGGGGACTGTCCCGCTGTCCCTCCCACCTACCAGTTGGTACGTTGGTAGGTATGTGCTGAGTGGGTCTGAGGCGGGTGCGGGGTGGGGCTTGTGTGTCCCGCTTTCACCCGCAGCAAAGTTGGGAGGTATGTGTATCTAGAAAGATATGCAATAATATTATGTGTAATGACTAAAAGGATTTAAAAAGGGACGAAGGGCTGCTGGCAGTGCCATAGTGAGGGTAAAGGGTGGGGTAGCAAAGCCTCCAACATGACCCATTCCGCCAGGTACATAACACTCCGCTCCTGATCTTCCAACTGTCACTCACCTGGATTTAGTGAACTAACTGATGTTTAAAATACATTGTTCTCTTCAGCACAGGTGGTTACCATAGTAACTGATTGTCTTATACACAGGTGGATACCATAGTAACTGATTGTCTAATACATAGGTGGTTACCATAGTAACTGATTATCTAATAAACAGGTGGTTACCATAGTAACTGATTGCTGGAATCACAGGACCAAAGCATTTTGTACCTTGTGGAATGGGTCGTGTTGAAGGTTCTGGGATAGCAGGATTGGGTAGCTTGGTAATTAAACTGGAAATAAATCACAATAACTGGTAATAGTAATAAGAAATGAAACAAGAACGTATCCAGGGACATTTGCCCCCAACAGATACCAGATCATTTAAGTTCCATCAAGCTTTATCGGGTATTAGCTGTGCCTGTACTGTTAGAGCATGCTGGGAGTTGTAATGTAGTATAGCATGCTTGGAGATGTAGTGTAGTATAGCATGCTGGGAGTTGTAGTTTCTCAGGAGCTGGAGCATCAAAGGTCGCCCATACCTGAAAACTATGCAACAATTGTCTGCATTCTTATGTAATAAGATATTGGTGACTTTTGTGCTTATTACTTGCAGTTTCCATGGTAACATTGTTATTACATGAACCAAATGACTTTTATTTTTACATTAAATAGATGGCATTAGTAGACTATTAGGTTTTGTTGTCAGATATTATCTGGTTGAGGAATGGCCTTGGCACATACGGCTGGTAGACAGGGATATTAAACTGTGTTCAATTAAAAGGTATTTTATTTAAGCACAGCTGGAAATAACTGTATGCATGTAAACTTGAAATATGGAGCTTATAATTTACTAATTATTGACTTAATATCCTCGGTAGGGGAGCTTATTCTACACAGGGATATTTAGCTTATAGTATCTTATGCAGGCGTTAACTGAGCGTATTGCAGAAATGTAAGAGAAAAAATACATTTATAGTGATTAGTTATACGGTACCAGTGATACCATTAGGTGCAGATGTGACTCATTAAAACTTTTATAAAATACCGTCCTGGCGCTGGATTCATGAAAAAAACATGCTAATATGCTTTCACACCATGCTGTCTGTAACTCTGAAAAAGTTGCTGTTAGCAGTAACAGCTAGGTGGCGTATCAATGTAGAAGATAATCATTGTCACTGGCAGGACAACCTGTGTGCTGTTACACATTACTGCAGCCTTATGACACATTTTCGGAATCTACATGTGGTGGAGCCAGTAATGCATACTGTGACATGGCAGTATTTTATATACATTTTAAAGTGTCACATTTGTAGGTGTGAGCTATGATAGTTATATGGGCCAGGGGGGAATACTGACAATATTCACAATCTGATTTAGTGGCTCACTGCCTTCAGTGAATTTTTTGATGTTAAGGGGTATATGACTAGCTCTTAATGAATATGAAAAAGTCGACTCTCCTGGAATGTCTGGGAGACTCCTGGATCCCGTACACAAAAACATACATTATATAATTACAAAAAACCTACCTAATATAACTTATTATAATCTTACCTTAAGCTGGCCATACACTATAAGATAAATTGTTCCAATCGAAAGATTTTTCAAGAGTGGGTAAAACCATGATGAATTGAATGTCAGTGTGTGCATGCAGGGAGAATACTTTATTGTTGCATGTTGCACATAGATACTGACCAGCGTTACTGTTACACTGTTATTACACTTGTGCTGGAAACATCATCTCTCAACTCTAATACTG
>JABWIB010003041.1:22670-33538 GCA_016617825.1 Platyplectrum ornatum | reverse complement strand
AGTGTGTGCATGCATGGAGAATACTTTATTGTTGCATGTTGCACATAGATACTGACCAGCGTTACTGTTACACTGTTATTACACTTGTGCTGGAAACATCATCTCTCAACTCTAATACTGTATCCAACTAATGATATTTACCTCCCCTGCAATTCAACATGGTTTTACCCACTCTTGAAAAATCTTTCGATTGGAACAATTTATCTTATAGTGTATGGCCAGCTTTACTTTTGTTCCTCTTGATCATTCCTCTGGGGATCCTGCAACAGTGTTGCTTATACAGGTCTTCTACGGGAGCCCAGTAGGGCCAAATCTGTCTCATAAATGACAAGTCGCATATGTTTTCTCACGTCTCCTATAGAAACAGTTTTAACCCTACAGTTCTCTTCTAGGTGCACTGAATAACCACTGCTGCCTATCTAAACAGATAAACAGTTAGGTGACCCTGGGACCTCTGAATTTCAGGGATCATAAGCATCGCTAGCGAAACAGACTGACAATGACCGTAAATGTATATCCTGCAAAGGTCCATGCGGACATGAACCATGGACATCTGTATGTCCTCCTGGAGAACAGAGATGTCTATATACGCCAGCCTGTGCGTCAAGTTCCCTCTGTATTGATTGACTTCTCTTTCGTGAATGTTGACCCGTTACCCCACAAAAGGCTGCTTCCGCTAAACGTAGATCACTTAGAATACAGTGTAAGCTGCTGCATGTTCGCTAGCTGTGTCTATGATGAACCACGTTTGCGCGCCTATCAATAACGGCGATGAAATCATTGCACCCGCCTCTCTCATACACTAAATATTTTGCAAACGCAAAGAACACGTCCTCCAATAAAGCATCTGATTGATGGTGCTTTTCCGCCTGTTTCCAATCATTATAATGTGATCTCTTACATTCTTGGCACTGACATTCGCTATCGTGCTTTATTTACAGTACGTTAAAAGTTTTCCCTTGGCTCTGTTTTTTCGGGATTGCGCAGTTAAAATCTTAATATTTATTGGCAGCTGCTGAAATGAATTTGCAGGAGGCTCCCATTAATTCAACGGAGAAACGGCCGCTGCTTAGCCAAGCGATTGCTACTATTGCTTAACACCTCTTACGCTTAGGGAGATATCTATACATTGTTTTAATCATTGGCCAGTTGTATTACTTTTATTTTATTACCATTGGCCCATATATTTCATGTTAATATGTGCCACTATTGGGCCTAAAAATCCCCAAAGCTAGCAGAATACACATTAATGAGTTCAATTCTTTCTATGGGTCTAACTCAGGGATGGCAACTTTTGTTTTTTCCCACCTGGGAGGAACCAAAGATTGGCAGCATGGCGGTTGGGCATGGGGCATGATGTATACGCGGTATACGCCGGTTGTCCCCTGGATATCCTCGCTCAACTCGAAATATATCCCAGCACATTCTCTTAGATCTTCACAGGATCTACAGCTGTTACAGGACTTCTCCCGGGCTGCGTCCACTCTCTGGAATAACCTTCCTTAAGACTATCTTCTACTCTTCTGATATGTGCAGGGGAAACGACACTCAGGTTCTAGACCCATTCTTAAATTAACATAACACATACCAGGGGCAGCGCGAGGCATTACTGCTTCTTCATAACAAATTTCCACTAAGTAAAGTCTTTGAAGAGAGGTCAGATTGGCTGCTCACTGCTGCTCCTGCTCCTCAGGAGTCTGGAGCTTCCTGTTCTGCTCCTTCCATCGTTCCACCAATCTCGTGTTCCTTTCAGACACCAGAGTTTGTCGGGGTCCTTTCATATAGAGACATGTCTTATTTACCCTTGATGACATCGCTAGCACATTTTGTCTGACATTTTTGACCCTGTGCATCTGTATTTATCTTATATGATGTATCAGTATCATTCCAAATGCTAAGATATAGGTGTTAACTTAGTTGAACAGCATGGGCGGAGCTTGAGGATGAACTTATGCAAATAACTGCAAGCCCCACCCCTGCTTAATCAAAGTTTTTATTTTACAAATACAACAGACTTCCACCCATCCTTTTCATTAAACCACTGTCTCAAGCCTAAGTACAGGAGATTTTTCCATCCCTCTTAGGATTCCGGGAGCGGTGCCCAAATTTCGGGATTCTCCAGGGAGAGTCAATAACTATGTGTCAACTGTTACAAGAATGCGCATATAACAGATACTGTTGTACGAAGTGAAAAAGTCAGGTCTGTGAGCCATGTGTTACTGCGTTGGTATTATCTCCAAACCCACAACTTCCTTGTGACAACATGAAAATAAATGTGCAACCACAACAACAATGGAAGCGATTGGTGAGACACCATCAAATAGTCTCCTGTTGGTCTTATCGCTTGCAAAAGTCGAGATGAATTCTCGGGTTATTTTGGGTTCTCCTCCATCTGTTCATCTGGTTTGTGTTAGAAACTGAGTAATGAGTCTCCTGGGGACATCTCTGAACATAAATCTTCTATCTTACAGCAATAAATATATAGATGAATATAACCAATATAACAGGGCTTTAGGACCTTCATTTATTTTTTGTTACATATATGATAAAACACTTAAGGTATCTTTTGGTTATTGTACACAAGTACTGTACAGCTTTCATATTAAAATGAAATTTGAGCTGAGAAAGGAAAAATCAACTAATATTAACTGGAATCTGGTTCCACAGTCTAAATGTGATCTCTACCCCCCCTGCAGTTCAAGTCACATTTTAGAAGTAAAAAAGCAGCTACATTTCATCTGTTTCTATTCCAAAAATGTATTTCCAAAATGCTCTGGTGAATGGGACACTATGGTCTAAATTCACTAACCGGGGAATTGAAAAGTGGGGGTGTTGCCCATAGCAACCAATCAGATTCGAGCTGAGAGCTATGGGCAACATTCCCACTTTTCAATTCCCCTGCAAACTCCCTGCTTAGTGCATTTAGGCCCTTACATCTCTATTTTGCCAACTTGTTAATTACAGCAAATACCGTTCTTACCCGGCATTCTGAGCGATTGCCCCAGACTCAATGAGACACAGCAGGCGACAAAGGCAGCATCAACCTTAGGTGAGTATTAGTATGTAGGGAGAAGCAGAGCAGATGGGGTGGGTTAGGTTTAGGCTATGTGGATGGGATAAATAGAAGAAGGGGAGACAATGAAGCATAAAAGGGTTAGGGTTAGGCTGCTGGGAGGGGATAGATCTATGAAGGGGAGGGTTAGGTTTAGTTTATGGGGAGGGATAAAGCATAGAAGGGGAGGGTTAGGTCTAGCTTATGGGGATGGGATGAAGCATAGAAGGGGAGGGTTAGGATTAGGCTGTAGGGAGGGGCTGGTTTGGGGTTAGGCAGCAGGAAGAGAATAGATTGTAGAATGGGAAGGTAAGGGTTAGGCTGCGGTGAGGGGATGGATTGGAAAAGGTTAGGTTTATCCTACGGAAGGAAAGGGTTAGGGTTAGGCTGCAGGGAGTGGATGAAGCATAGAAGGGGAGGGTTAGCATTAGGCTGTCGGGAGGTGCTGGTTTGGGGTTAGGCAGCAGGAAGAGAACAGATGGTAGAATGGGAAGGTAAGGGTTAGGCTGCGGGGAGGGGAGGGTTAGGTTTATCCTACAGAAGGAAAGGGTTAGGATTAGGCTGCGCAGAGGGGATAGTGCATAGAAGAGGAAGGTTAGGTTTAGGCAGGGGGAAGGGATGGAGTTTGAAAAGGGAAGGTGTGGATTAAGAAGCAGGAAGGGGCTGGAGCATAGAAAGGGAAGATTGAGATTAGGAAGCAGCAAGGGGATGGATGGTAGAATGGGAAGGTAAGTGTTAGGCTGAAAGAAAGGAAGGGTTAGGGTAAGCATTAGAATAACGCTTGAGGAAAATCTTTCCAGTGGCTCTTCTGCATTGGGATTTCTTCATTCTTCTTTACTCCCTGTTTGACGTATGGTTTCTGGGTAACCACAATCTTACATTTCAGCCTGTTTTTGCTGTTACTCTTAAACTCAGGTTCAGCCTCGTAATAGTGGAAGCAGAATATTCAGGATATAATCAATAGCATCCATGTGATTTACATTGTCTAACTACAGTCATATGGCTGAATGGACATGGTGAGCACAGAAAATCTTAGGTTCATGTGCCAAGTTATTAAGTGCGTTTTCGTGCGTCATTCACATTACACAATGGCTCACAATCAACCCAAGCATTACACAGATGCATCCAGACTCTTGGCTGCTGAATTTACTTAATGTGGTGTCAGTAATGGCATGATGAAGGAAATGTGAAGCATTGAACATCTTTCTGTACAGTAGCTCCACACTCCTTTACGTGAGTCATTAAAAGGTCATTAATGTCCGTTAGGTTCCTTTAACACCTTGGTATGGAGATTGATTTTCTGCATACATGGCTATAGCTCTGGGTAGCCATTCAAAGAGGAGCTGACACTTGGTCATACATGGCTCATAGGATTCCACTTTCCGATAGCTGACTAGATTCCTAAGGAACTAATACAGAGTCTGTGCTGGTGTCTGATTTCAAATCTTGTGCACCAAAGAGCTTACATTCTAAAAATTCTGACTTTTCGACCTCTTTACCACCCTCCTAACATTCTTATCATAAGCTACAATGCGGGACTGGAAAAGCTCTCCAAGTTACAGTTTACATACTGGGGAATGTGAGCTAGAATCTGATTGGTTGCTATGGGCAACATCCCCACTTTTTAATATGCAGTTTAGTAAATTGAGTCCCTGTTATTAAGAACAGACCTGCGTGTGAGCAGAATTCCTGCGCAGTCTGGATCCAGTCGAGTGTGTGGAAAACGCCTTACTTTCTTATATCTGGATCCAGTTCATTATTATTATTATTACCTTTGTATTATTATTATTATTATTATTTTATTATTATTATTACTATTATTATTACTATTATTATTTAACAATAAGTACATTACATTACTTGACATTACGCTGATCACAGTTGCATTAATCCTTAATAATGTGTGATTTGATTTCATGCATGTCACAGTATAACATCTGCTTTCTGTTAATCTTTTTACTGTATATCATACTGTATTAATCTGCGTTATATGTCCTGGTGTCTATAATAAGAAAAAAAAGGAAGAAAGAAAACAGTGTAAAGTTATTATATATTATAACAATATAAAGTTATTATATATTATAACAATATAAAGTCATTATATATGATAACAATATAAAGTAATTATATATTATACCAATATAAAGTCATTATATATTATAACAATATAAAGTAATTATATATTATAACAATATAAAGTCATTATATATTATATTATAACAATATAAAGTCATTATATATTATATTATAACAATATAAAGTCATTATATATTATAGTAAAACAATATACAGTTATTATATATTATAACAATATAAAGTCATTATATTATAACAATATAAAGTCATTATATTATATTATAACAAGTTACTAGGAAAAAAATAAGACTAATAAGAGATTGTGTCTGCATATTAAGTCTTCACCTTTCACTATTATTGTAATAAATGATTTTTACCACCATTTTCTAATTCATGCATCTGATTTATTCTGTACCCTCCTCGCTGAGATGGCTGCATTGTGTCCTGTACTGTACAATTACAATGACAGAAATTCCATTTTGTGCTCTCTGCGACCGTCCTAGCACAGCACTGATGAATGCTGAGATACGGAGACTGTTGCCATAGCAACAATCGCTAACAAATAATCGGCAAATCCAAAACTCAAGTTAACAGGAAAGATAAGAAATCATTTGCAGGAGAAAAAAAAGTGTAAATAACAATGAATAAGTCTGTCACACTTTATATAAGTCATCGTATGTTACATTTTCACCTTCAGAAAATCGATATTGAATCAACTTAAGGCCATCAGAGTTGTCTGAGCATGCTGGAGGACAAATATTGGTAACCTACGTTACGCTTGGGGTTATTAAAACTACAACTCCCAGCATGCTCTAATCTATAAGACATAGATTGACTAGTTACCTATTCTTGGCCTAAAGCAGTAGGAGCAGATATGGATAACCTGGCGGAAGCAGATCCACCAACATGACCCATTCCACCAGGTACAAAATACTCTGTTCCCGAGCTTCCAACAATCAGTTACCATGGTAACCACCTATGTATAAGACAATCAATTAATATGATAATCACCTGTGTATAAGACAATCAGTTACTATGGTAACCACCTGTGTATAAGACAATCAGTTACTATGGTAACCACCTGGGTTGAAGAGTAGAATGTTTTTCAAACATCAATTAGTTTGTTAAAACCAGGTGAGTGACAGCTGGAAGATCAGGAGCGGACTATTATGCACTTGGTGGAATGGCTCATGGCATGGGTCTGTGGAAGGAGTTGCTGATGTATTTTGGATTTGGATTTATATTTGTATTAAAATAGTTTATTAAAGTATCTGAAGATGTCAAAATATGTTTTCTTTGTCCCCAGGTGACCTGGTGTCTCGGGCAATGCATCATCTACAGCCCCTGAATATAAAGCAACATAGCAATGGCACCCCCATGCACCACAAGCAAGGACCTCTATACTGGGAGCCAGAGGCGCTCTATACCCTCTGTTACTTCATGCACTGTCCCCAGATGGAGTGGGAGAACCCAAACGTGGAGCCTTCCAAAGTCACCCTTCAGACAGAAAGGTAAGAGCAGACTGTACAGATGGAAGCATTGCACATGCTAATGCAAGGGTCTGCAATAGGTTGTGTAATGTCAGCCCCCTGGACTTAGACATGACCTGTAGCTGCTGCAAATATTTCAACATGAACAGTCCTTTAAATGTCTGCGTTCAGCTCTGGATTGGGTGCTCTTACTTGGCCACGTCTTTACTGTACATTGTCTACATGACTCCACCCTTCCCTACCTCACACAGATCTGAATGGCCTGTGACTGTGAGCTCTTCATTTCTGAGCATGCTCAGTACAAATTCACACAGAGGAGCCTCTCACCAGCTCGGGGGCGGGGCCACTGTAACTGGGACTAGTGCCTCCCCTCCTGCAAGGATCTTAAAACAATATTTGCTCACTCCTGGTTGAATAGCCAGTCATAATTGGACAGATATCTTACCCTATGAGTCAGCTTAATCCCTGCTGCAGATTTCATATATTATTATTACAGTTTCCAGATATACAGTTATTGTTAGTGTATTTCGGTGGCTGCACATTCACAGAAGTACATTGCAATGTACCTCGGGGGCGTGTCATCTGGAAATGTTGTGTCTTGCCCCACCCACGGGGCGTCTCTTTCTCCTTTTACAGCTTATTATAAAATTCAGATAATGAAAGAGGAGTCGCCTGTTATAGCAGAGATATGAGATCCGGGGCATTTAGCTGAGACGTGGAGAAATAAGCTCCACCCAGTCCTGAACAAACTCCACCTCCTGCCCCACCCTAACCACACATCCCAGTACAATAACACATTTCCCCCACCCATTACCACCCAAACCCTGCCCCTTTGGTGCTCCACAGGGAAAAATAATTTTTAAACAAGTCCCATTGCCTCCAGTCTTGTCTTAATTGGGACAAACTGGACGCCTGGTGGGACAGTCACCTAAAATCAGGACTGTGCTGGTGGAACTGGGATAGGTGGGAGGTACAGTATGTAAGTATAGGGAGAGGCATTACTGTGTCATTAAGAATGTTATAAAATGTTCTGTACTGGGCGTATATAGGTACATTTGGAGGGTATACCTCTGACCTTTTCTAGAACCCACCCCACCACCCCTTAATGTATTCTACCACAATATCCCTCCATTATAGTAATACGCGGGTGTGGGTTGTGTCCCATGAATCTCTCTCTGCTTGTCACAAGGCCAAGACGTGAAAGCCGTTCCCTGTTCTGATTTGTAAGCACATGTTTGAGATAAACTTTTCACATATGCCATGCAGCAGGCGTGATCCCCTGTCCATCTGTTTCGCATCTGTTTTTATCTCAAAACACATTTTAAAATATGACACCGACCTGGACTGAAATGATAGTTTTCCATGTCCGGCTCCAGTTTATAAAATTATATTCTGTCATAAAAACGTAACTGCGGAACTAGCTGTCCCAGTTTCCCGGCCAATAGAAAGGATGTTGCAATAAGCAAAGCTCAGGTCTAAGCAAAGTTAGTATTACCCAGACTCCTTTACTGCCGTCAGCTTGGTTCAGAGGCTCGTTCCATCATGCCAGCGAGTGGGGTCCACTATGTTATGCTCCCGCAACGAGAAGAGGAAGATTGCCATGGATTGAGGGATTTACGTGAAAGACCCCATTGTTCCTCAGCTAGAGGCCACTTAAGTCATTTCTGTTTACGTTGGCAGATGACTTTAACCGCACTGAACTGCTTTGCATCATAAATACAGACCAAGCCTCTCACTCTCTGCAGGGTCTGTTTAGTGCATGTATAAATGGACGTCCTATGGATATAGTGCTGTAAATGTGCACAGCATGTAGCAGGCTTGTAAAACTGTGTAATGTAAATAACCCGGGATCCTGGTTTCTCACAAACATAAACAGCGCATTTTGTTAATGTTACTCGCGCTACGGATCTATTGACAGCGAAATGCTAAATGGTTTACAGTTTCCATATGCAAAAAAAAATGTCTGCTGCACCAGCAGACAACTGAACCACGGCACAGGAGCAGCACCGACAGAGGGCTCTCCGACTCCAGCTGCGCCGACAGGTAAGTACTGCCTGACACCAACCTTCCTGTCCTTGCTGCCTAACCTTAACCCTCCCCTCCATGCAGCCTAACCTTCCCATAACCTTCCCCCCTAACCTGCCCACTGTCTATCCCTAATATTCCCCTGTGCCAGGAGCTGTTGGCATTATAAATGGTAGTCTTTTGGCGCAGTCACTATGTCGAAATATATATATATATATATATATATATATATATATATATATATATATATAAATTTACCCTTCTTGCGGACTTGTGATATTGCTTCACCTACTTCCATGCAGGGAATGGTGGTTAGCTCTCTGATTGGTGGATAGCTGAAGATATCCACCAATAAGCATGTTGACAACCGTTCATTATCTGGTGGCTAGCGGGGAGGCAGGTGGTGAATGCTTCCCGGCCGCTATGATTGTGCGTAGTCCACCACCTGAACAGCTGGGAAGCATCTCAGCACAGCGCCTGTGTTGCGCTCATATACACATCCAAAATTCAGCGCCACTCAAGGATTTTTTAAAAAGCACAGAAACAGAATTCCGACGTTTCAGCTTTAATTCAGCTGAAAAAAGCTGAATTAAAGCTGAAACATCAGAATTCTGTTTCTGTGCTTTTTAAAAAATCCTTGAGTGGCGCTGAATTTTGGATGTGTGTGTACTGTGTATATATATATATATATATATATATATATATATATATATGAATCAGGAGCCTGGCCTCCACTCCAAAATATGCACAATGAGTCGACGGCACTGGTACGGACTGAATAGGAGATTATTACAGACTCTGGACGTCTGGGTGGCAAATATTGTGGGTATGGCCGTTTCAGGTTTACACTAACACTGGAATAACCGGGTTATCCGTCGGGGTTTCATTTCAATGTAGAAAAAATAAAAAAAATGAATGAATGTATGGATGATTTCATTAATTAATTACATTTTAAAACCAGTAAGAGGAATTGTCTTTATGGTTATCAAATGTTCCTCCTTTCTATTTCTGTTCATTGAGAAACGAAAGTGTTAGAATGAGGAAATATTGTATATTATTGTATGGTCAGGGGTTATCCTCTTTAAATTCACACAAGGGAACGTTAGAGGAAAATGAAATGTGCATTACTGTGGGCGGACACCGTGTGCACTGAGGCGTGAGCGGTATATCTGTATTTTCCGAGCAATGATGAGTATATTGTCTAGTAAAAGGACACTAAGTAATCTTAGAAGGGTAAGGTGACAGGCCTGGCGCCCATGGCAAGTAGGAGGGGCCTGATTCTGGACATGTGGTACTAAGCTGTCACCCTCTGGCAGGTTTCTTAAAGTTGCAGCTGCACCCACTGTAGTCACCCACCTGCTACCCTGCATCTGTAATGTGTGTGGGCATTGTTGCCCAATGCAAAGAGAGGTACCAGTCTAACGACCGGAGTTGCTGACTCTCCGGATTTTGCACTATTCTCCTGATAGCCTTGGCACATCTCCTGGCGCCCAGGCCGAGTCAATGACTTGATGTATTTGATCACTGCCTCAGCACCAGTTGGTACTCTGAATGGGCATCGCTTGTTGTTTAGATTTTTTTCATTCATGGGGCGGGGCTTCAGGCTCACTCCCCAAGCCCATACTGCCAACTCTTGATTTCTCCCGAAGGAGAGAAACTAAGTGTCAGCAGCCCTGCTTAAAATACACTGAAAATGTTAACAATATTGGAAGGAAAATTCCAAAAGGAAAAGATAGGTAGCTACCACCTTCCTAACAATTCATTGGAGCAGCCGTAAAATTTTGTTCACCTTAAACACGGACCTAGAACCATCATCGACATGACAGAGAAGTAGTAGAATAAGAACTGTCAGGTGTCAGTTCCATGAAGCACATGCAGGGATCTGATCATCTCCATCTAATCTCTATGGAATAAGATTGAGAGAAACACTAGCAAACCTTTCATATTCTGAATGTGATTTCATGGCTCGCTGTAAATCCCATGGCTTCATCATGTCCCACACAAGAAATAATCATTGCATTTGCTTCAAAACTCATAAAATAAAAGTACTGTGTGCAGTGGATAGCAATCTCCAGTAATCTGGGAGGCGGATTACACCTATATGGTGTGAGACTGCATTATAATGCAGTTGATGGTGCATATAGCATCCAATAACCATGGATGTTATCATTATCTAATCTAAACACACACACATATATATATATATATATATATATATATATATA
>JABWIB010003040.1:24537-39833 GCA_016617825.1 Platyplectrum ornatum | reverse complement strand
CCCCAACCCTTCCATACCTAAACCCAACCCTTCCATACCTAACCCCTTTTCTCCCTTCTTCTCAGCTTAACTCTGACCCTCCATTCCCTGCAACCTAAACCTTAGACATTCCACGCAGCCTAACCCTAGCCCTCCCCTTACACTAAGCCTAACTCTAAATTCCCCAAAGCCTACCCTAATCCTCCATTCCCCACCCATACACACTCACACCCTGACTCATTCCTATAGGGCCCAAACCTGTCTAACTCCACCCTTGGCTAAGCCTCCAGTACAGATAAATCTTTTTATGTATGGAGGGCATTTGCTTTGGGTCAGGTCTTGCATGAAAACATAGAATGTGACAGCAGTTGGTACATCCAGTCTGTCCAGTTAAAAATAAACAGGCACAAAACTGCCCTACATCATTTTGGACACTTATTTTAATATAAGACTTTTTCCACGCATTTTCTCCACCCTCCAGTTTATATACACACACTCTTATGTACTAATACACTTATTTATTTGCATAGTGGCGCTCTTCTGTGTTTGGATATATTACTTTGTATACATAAAAGCTGCTATCACATGCCCTCTGTCTCTTCTCTGCTCCAAGCTATACATGTTTAGCTCCTCTAGTGTTTTATTGTATGATGTGTCACAGGCCTTTTTTGCACTGCCTCTAATGAGTCTATGTTCTACGGGAAATATGGCCTCCAGAGCTGAACACAGTATTCCTGGTGCGGCTGCAGCATCGGAAACTGTGATCCAGTGGAAGGACAAGGTTGCATCACTTATTAATGAATGTGACTGCGCAAATACTTCTGTGTCTTCCCTGGCTGCTCAGTCGTATTGTTTTCTAAAGTGATGCAGCCATGCAGGTAATCAGGACTTGACCCCCGGACTAAAAATGACCCAGCCCACCCCTGCAGGCATCGTATGCTGGAATGATGTATGCTGCAAGGTAATGGTAAGGTTAAACCGCCATATGCCTGTCAGTGCCGTATACATAGACCACAACGTGCTTGATATATATTAGGTTTAGCAATCAGCAGCTATGGCTTTCCAAACAAGTGTTCTTTTGTCTTGCAGCCAATTCGAAACCAATTCAGAATCCGTACAGCTTGAAAGCAGCTATATTATCATGGCAGAGAACAGTCCGCAAATAGCATGCATTTATAATAGCTCCTACTGGCCTTTATAGCCAATCACAATCCCCTGTTGTGAGCCTAAAGCACCCTGTAATTATCTAGCGAAGAGGCTGCGAGATTACCCAGGCTCTTGGCACCAGCACACAAGTAATGTTCTAATTTATAAATAAACCCAAAAGAAAGGAAAGGAGAAGCAATGTGGGGGTGTCGCGAGAAGGGACGTTATCATTTAAAGCCAGCCATGCATATCTGCGTCACTTGCAAATCGTAACTCTGCCCAATGCACAGTAACAAAGCGGCACTCCAGAAGAGAGGCTTTTGTCTGGTGAAGAATTAAAATATGTAGCAGAAGGGTATGTTGCCAAGTGCTGTGGTAGGTTCACCTCACTGCTTTAAAATCAATAGGGACATCATAATTTGTGTTTTGCAAAAAATAAAATAGGAGAAAATCAATGCACCTTAATAGTGCCAATGTCATGTGTTACGGCCTGCATTGTCTAGACGCTTCTCTTATTTGTCTCGTATAGCAGTGGCATAAGGCTGGCAGTGAAGGGGGCATTGCGTCCTGCTGCCTATCACTAGCAAAGAATTGGTTAAGCAGTATAGACAGGCACCCGCTCACACTGCTGGCGACCGGCATCGGACCCTAGAATATCCCTTCAAAGATCCCAGGTTCAATTCCCGGCACCGTTCACACTGCGCCATGATCCGTGTTGTCTGAGCATGACCCGTCAATGCGTCAGTTTGGTGCTGTCTGGATCCTGCTCATACAGAATATATTCTATTTCTTAACTCATAAAACTAGTCATTTTTCACTGGAAATTGACCTGCTCCTATGATTGATGCCACGTATGGTGGATGTGCAGGCAGCTTACACTAAATGAGGAAAATACTCCCAAGGCTAGTGGTACCATTAGGGGATCTATGATGATCACCTAGAGCGCCAGGCCTTGGGGGCGCCCTCTCTCCTATGTGAACCGAATGGGAGGGGACGTGCTAGGTCTCGTCTAGAGTGCTCAAAGACCTAGCCCTGAAAACTCCCCTTATCTCGATTAAATATTGAAACCTATTCTGGACCAGCTTTGCCATACCTCCCAACTGCCCCGCTTTCAGCTCAAAGGGGGCGGGGCTTATGTGGGTCCGGGGACTGGGTTGGGCGGTCCAGGGGCGGGTTCGGGTGGGTCCGGGGCCGAGTTGGGGCCGGCCCGGGGCGGGGCTTAAGTGTCCCGACCTCACGTCCACCAATGTTGGGAGGTATGGCTTTGCTGTGTGTACCCGGTTTAACCTATAAACCTGACAGTTGTCTAACAAGCTTGGAAAAACCCCATTATCTTGTTTTCTTAATATACATCAAATGTAAACTTCATATTTAGACATTTATATAAATGGAAGTTTTTAGTCTGTAATTTATTTCCTTATGTATCACAAAAACAAATGACAGCAATATAGTACTTACAAGTAACCAATATTCAATAATACCAATGAAAATAGACTAAATCAAATATGAAATGCAGTGTTATATGGTATAAAGCACCAATATAACCCCACCATACTGACCTTGGACAGTGACACAAATAAGTTTGACTATTTGGCATATGCATGTGTGTGTAAAGAACATTGCTGTTACCTAGAAGACTGCAAGTCATTAATAAAAGGTAGATTTAGTTTGGCACCTTTTAGTCAATGGACCAGATTCAGATCTTTAGGCACTAATGACTTACGCTGGCCATACACTATAAGATAAATTGTTCCAATCGAAAGATTTTTTAAGAATGGGCAAAACCATGTTGAATTGCAGGGAAGACAAATTGAATGAATTGCAATCAGTATTACATGAGAGATGATGTTTTCAGCACAAGTGTAATAACAGTGTAACAGTAACACTGGTCAGTATCTGTGTGCAACATGCAACAATAAAGTATTCTCCCTGCATGCAAACACTGACATTCATTTTACCCCCNTTTACTATTAAATTCAGATTACTGTATATACTCGAGTATAAACCTAGTTTTTCAGCACATATTTTTGTGCTAAAAGTGCCCCCCTCGGCTTATACTTGAGTCACTGTCCTGTATTATGTCAATGTGTTATCCTATTTTTTTGAGGTGAAATTTGGCGTCTCGGCTTATATTCGGGTCGGCTTATACTCGAGTATATACGGTACATTGGATCTGCTGGACAATAGGTGTATATAGTGGAGAACTTATCCTGGCATAGGCTGCGTCCACTCCAATGGTAGCGAACGTGAAATGTATCCAGGACACTCGCAACAATTCTAACAACTTTCTATTTTTTTACTTTACAATTCTCTGTATTTTTCCAACCTTTCACATTAATTAGCCTTTTCCTGTGGATAATCACAGCACATTTCACGGGTTCTTTTTCCATTATCTTTTTAGCCAAGAGACTTTTAGTAAATACTTTTTAATTAAGATAAGCGTCTTGCGTTCTGCTACAGCAAACAGCTGTAGGATTTGCACATCCACATTTGCACAAAGGATTTGCACATCCTTAACTAAGAATGACCAATATACAGCGACTGGGTGGGAAAGCCCCCCCAGGAACAATAGATGATGAGAATCAAATTCTAATAATGTATGACACAACTTACAGGTGTAGGTCATCTCAAAGCTGTCGCTGATGTTCACAATGTCAATTTGGGGTAGAAGTTTAGGGGGTTCCACCACTTGGGATAATGCAAAGCGAAAAGCGGCATGTTCCTGCGATTGTTGATTTGGGAAGAGACCCCCTGCAAAGGAAATGGAAAAAATGTTATGAGACAGAAGCTTTATACAACCCGAATTCTTATAACTGGACCCCAGGACTCCATTTGAAAAAAAGGCCCATGCATACAAAAATGTGTTAAGATGTGACGTCACTTTGGGTCAATGTTTAATAATGACAGATGACTTATGTGTGTTATTTTTTTTTATTATTTCCATGGTTCTACAATACAAGTGATCTTGTATGATGTGTGATACAAATATTTGTTCTGTGTTGGGATATGATGTCGCTTTGGACTGGGTCCTTATTTACGGCTTACATACACTGACGGTGACTTATGTACACTGCGTCTGCCCATAAGCTGAACATATGATCCTAACACATAATTTTTTTCTGTATGATCACAGTAATATACATCGGAGCATTATTTCTNGTCCGTATGAAAGTGCATGCACAGAAGGGTTTACATCATGTAAATGGTCTTGAGAAAATACAATCGTAACTTTTGCAATCATATAGAATCTGGTTGCGGCCATTTAACAATACAGAGTGCTTTTTGAGGAGAGAGTAGTGGTTCACAATGAGAACGAATGTAATCAATTAATATAACAATGGTTTCGGCAGGGACAGGCTGGCAAATTTTGGCCTGAGGGGGCAAGCCCACAGCAGTGGCCCATAAGTAACGGCCCATAGCTCGCCATGTGCAGCCCTCAACCACCAACGGTACGGCCGGCCCGGGTGCCATGCCAGTCTGCCCCTGGGTTTGTGATAGTTACTGCCAGGGCCAGATTAGCAATGGGACTAATGGGACTACAGCCCCAGGCCGCCATCTGAAAAAAGCCCACACATCCAGTATTCAGGCCTCTCGCTGAAGTGCATGAGGATGAACATCAGTGACTGATGTAATGCTCCTCCAAACACTNTATAGCAGCAGCGAGGAGTCACTGACATCCAACATCATCGCTAATTGTCATAAAGGAGGGTACAGTGTGATGGATGGGGTAAAATGTTATGAATAGGCCCATCACAACACAAAACACTGGTAACACCCACACAGGGCCAGCAACAGGGCCTGTTACACTGAGATTTTTGGGCTTCATCGCCAAGCAGAATAGAGACACTGTGTCATGTATTGCTGCACCAGTAGCAGTGCAAGAGTGCCGAAAACACAGCCCGACCTCTTGCACTCCAATGAACCCTTTAAAACTTTAAAACTAATTTAACCCTGACAACATTCCCTTTGTTAATAGTTAAGTTTGTTTTTAGACGGCAGCTAAATGAAGCATTATTAAAGATGAATCCCTGTCTCCTCTATGAAACTAATATTTGTTAGCATTTGGGCTCCTTTCCTCGTAGTGTCACACCATGTGATGACTGCTTGGATTATTCTGCATCTGATTCCTGATCTCGCACATGGCCGCTGCGAATGGCGGATCGTTGACGACCACAGAACATATGGGAACATGGAGCAAGATCGTCTACCAAATAATTCTACATTTTGTTTTGCACTTCCTTTATCTAGAATCAAATATTCTATTCTATAAAATGTAGATGATTGCTGGCCTATAGCATGCTGTTCCCTCTCCCCCTCTTATCCTCTCTTTTCTTTTTTCTCTGAATTATAATATGTCCATTGGGGGAAAGTCCCCCCCCCCCCAAAAAAAAAAAAAATATGAAGGGGAGCCATGGTATGTCTGTTAAATACACTGGCCCCCAGATTTCTGACAAGTCTGTATAACTTGCAGTCATACATATTCGTAATGTGCTCCCCATGTGCCTCCCTCTCCCCCTCTTCCCTTGTCTAACTGACACAATGTAGATACATCCCATCATTTACAGACAACATACTGCGGAGGATTAGTGTAGAGACAGAAGGTAAGTGAAGTCATTTTATTCATTTATTTTTTGGGGGGAAGGACCACTAAAATGGAACAAAATCTCTACCCCAACTAAAAATGTTCTGACACCCCTGGATGGAAGTATTGATGATCCAANACATGGAATAGCACCAGAGCCCACCATACCATGGACAAGCCCTAGCCAAGAGGGACAAATGCGGTGTTCAAAAACAAGTAAGATTAACTTTCCTCCTCTTTGACCCACCACGTAACAGACCGAACCATGGTGGGCTGTGGAGAAGTGGGGTTAGTAATGTGACGCGGGGGCATGTTCTTGCCCATTGGGCCATAATCCTGCCCTATTTGTTATGAAATAATAATATGGAGGCCTCATCTTAGAAGTTGTTGGAGTGCAATATAGTCACATCAATGTACCCCTACAGAAAAGGATTGGCATTTCCTAGCTTATAGTCAGTTACTCTGTAAAAGTGACAAATGTTTTCCAATACAATCTGCAGTATATGTTCCAACACTTCCCTCCCTGTTCAGACTGGGCTTCATCTACAGGAATAATTTATACGGGAAGAATCCGCCTACATATCACAATTATTTCTGTATACAGTAACATTCTGATACAGCTTCAACTTGCAGTGACGTAAATATATTTCTGGCTTCCGAGAATTATCTTTATTATGATTTAACAAGTAGCCTTCCAATTAACCCAGAATTGTCATATTATAATATTAGACATGTTATTGCACAAAGCTGATGAATGCGTCCTGTGCATTACTTATTTTTTCCCCTCTCTTTATGTCATTTCATATTTTTTATATCATGTGGGTGCTTTCTGTTTGCTGTATATATTAAATGAAGGTAAGACGTTAAACACAGCAAATTTATATGATGATTCTGCACATAGATATAGATGGGGATTAAAGATAACTCTTCCTTTACTTGTAGTAGCATGATTCAGGGTTTACATATATTGGGTTGGACCCAATATAAGTGTACTCCAGAGGTAAGTGTACTCCAGAGGACCCAGAGGTAAGTGTACTCCAACTGAGGTTATGGAGTATTGTGCAGATATATATAAAATATATAGTCGATAAATGTGCTTAAATTGCAGCACATCCTGTTGTGAAGGCCTCTATTAATGTGAGTATTGGGGAAACTGCCTATAAATTGAATACCCAGTGGTACTTGGAGCCCGCAGAGTTGCACTATATATCCCCTAACACTTTACAGTTCTGTAGGCGCAGATGTGGGGAGGTGGGCTCTCTCTTGCATATATCATGGTCCTGCGAATTATCGCCAACCTTTGGTCGAACACTCCTACGACATTGCCTTTTCTATTGTTGCATGGAATGTAACTAAGACCTTAATTGCCAAATAGTGGAAAGATCCCTCTCCGCCAGCCCATGTAGCCCTGGTTAATAAAATGTGGTTTTTCTCTACTATGGAATTCATCACTGCTTGGTTGAATAATACCATTTCCTTCTTTCTGTAAGGTCTGGAGCTTGTGGAACCAGTTCCATGTGGTCCTCCTGGTAGGTGGAGGTGGGCTACTCCATCGTCATGCCTCTCCGCAGCCTCACATCTCTTCCCTTCCCTTTCCCCATGGTGATCACCTTTTATGCGTTTGATTTATGTGTTCTTTTTTCTTTTTTGGGTGGAAACTGACCCATTAATGTGGATAATCTAGATGTTGTGTACTGTCAAGGAAGCTTCTATATCGTGGCTCATTGTTTTGTATTCCAGGGAATGTGTCCCCTATTATTCTATTTCATATATCCACGTGTCATGTTCTGTTTCGTTCATTTCATACTACAAATATAAAGATATAAAAATAAATTGCCGGGTCCCCACTGAGGTATGACCAGGAATGGCCGGCCGAGCTGCATAGCTTCCATCTGTCTCAGTTTCAGCAGGACAGTCTCGCTTCCCGCCTCCGCCAATATCTATAGTACTCAATGTTTCCATATTATGATAGCCTTTAGTTGCTTGTTCACCCTTTTCTTTATCTTTATTTTTTAGTATTCCTCATTTGTTAGATTAACAAGTAAATGCAAGACCAATGTAATCTCACAATGACCTTTCAGCAGAGGATGAAGCACACCAGTGGTTCTTAACCTTTTTGAAGGTCCTGAACCCAAGCCATATGAGTGGGGTGAACGGCTGGGCTGCCAAGTCGTGCCATGTCGAGGCATTTTTTGCCATAAATTAAACAAATTTCATTTACAAATTTTAGAATTAGCCATACATATTCGTCAAGAGCCTTCAGTTTCCTATGGCAATACCAGAAAAGTATTGTATGAATGCAAAGTATATTAATGCATCTGGTAACCCTGGCGAATGGAATGGTCACACACCTCTGCTGAAACACTGAGATGCTGATTTACTAAGCAGGGAGATTGAAAAGTGGGGATGTTACCATAGCAACTAATCAGATTTAAGCTCACATTCTCCAGTATGTAAAATTAAACTGAGAGCTTGAATCTAATTGGTTGCTATGGGCAACATCTCCACTTTTCAATCTCCCTGCTTAGTAATTTTAGGCCCAGGGGGTCGATCGAACCCAGGTTAAGAACCACTAAAGTGCTTTAGAAATGTATTAGCAACATTGTCAATTCAACCATGCAAGAATATCCAGAGAAACTTATATGTTTGTTCCTTATTATTATTATGAATTGTAAAAATCATATAAACTGTTATGTTATTTATCTATATATATCATCTATATTTATTTATCTATATATACTAAGAACTCATAGCAATATTAAGCCAACAATTTCTGCTGGATAAATGATCTTCCTGATAATATAATGTTCTATCACCGGTAACACCCACAAGTCATTAGGGTAACTACAGTGTTGCCGACTCTCCCGGAATTTCTGGGAGACTCACAATTTCGGACATTTCTCCCAGTATCTTGAAAGATCCCGTACATATTTTGTAAACCTATGATTTAAAATGCAGGGATGGGCTTCAGGCATATCACCCAACTGTCCTGATTTTAGAGGGACAATCCAGATTACGGGGGACTGTCTCATATCTCCCACCCACCTAGTATTTTGTGCTAATAAGGGACCAGACCTAGCAGTATTTTTGTGTTATTACTTAAAATCCCCCCCCCCCCCACCAAATCGGGTTAAAAGGTTGGCGTGGCCATGCATGGTATGGTCTGTGGGTGGGACTATTGGGTAGGTTATGACGCCACTGGGATGTAGCTTAACTGTCCTGCTTGGGTTCACAGGAATGGGGGGGGGGTTTCAAGCATGATTTGCGCAAATCACACTCTCATGCCCACTCCTGGGAGGGGCAACCCTGGGTACCGATCCCTGGTGATGACCCATAGTATATATTGGTTTCGCTATACTTGGTTACTGAATGTGATTTCGTATATAAAGAGTGTCAGAAGAAGCTAGTTCTGTGTATCTCCAAACATTTCATCCGTGCTATAAATGGCTGTAGCAATCATTGCACATTTGTCTTACACGCAAAGGGTTATTAGCAATGATCACTGCAGTCACCCTATTAATGCACAAGCCCTGCATACATTAGAGAACTCTTCCCAAAGGCCCAAAGGCAACAAAGCAGAGAGAGGAAGGGGGGAAAAATCAACACAGCTGACAACTCCGGGAAGAAAAACAAGATCTGAAATTGTAATTCAGCCGTCGTTTGCTTCAGAATGAAGCCAATATAAATCCAGGATGCTGGGAATCTCATGTTTTTGTGTTGCCCTAAGGGACTGGGTGATGTCACAGCGTGTCAGCACCAAGCAAATGAGAAACAACACAATGCAGCCAGTGTTACCATCCCAGGGAACACAGCTGGGTGTATAGCAATCACCGCACTCGCAATCCATTGCCAGAAACTTAAAGCGGACCCAGCGCACAAATAAGACGGCCATTTATATGCAGCCTGCCAGTGTCACAATGTCTTAGCCAATCAAACGTGTTTCCCCCAAACATTGGAAAAGCCCACAAAATGTCCGGATATGGGTCTGATTTATGCAATTTCATGTTTTGTAGTAATAAGGAGCAAACTGTTGTTCAGTGCTATAACTTTACCCATGATCTTGTTTATGAGGAATCCATAAAAGCATCGTAAATGTATAATAAATGTCATACAATTGCTATGGATGGGCGGGGCTTGATGTCATCCAGTCCCGCCTATCATAGTAACGATCAGGGCAGAGATGGTTATTTATATGAAAATGCTGGCACAGCTGAGGTTCTGGGAGATTTGCTGACTCTCCAGAGATACCGGGAGAACTGCAACCATGACATAATATGTACTTCATAAGTTGTCCCCAGATCCATAAATTAGTATATCAGGATTCTTTGAAGTTATATACTATAATATATATGGGGTATAGTAGGAGTCTGGGAATGGTGTATACTCTAATATATATGGGGTATATTAGGGGTCTGGGAATGAAACAATATATATTATACATAGTGTGTCATTCCTAAATCCTAATATACCACCCATGCATTACAGAGCCATCTCAGACCTCTAATTGACATTTTGCAGTGTTCCAGTTCCACATCCTTAATATAACCCACATGTAATACAGCATCATTGAGGGAGGTATTATGAGCTACTGATATAGATATTACATTGATACCCTATCACAACACACATAGGGTTGCTCTATAGTAGGCCCATGTACACTAAAGGGTACCATGTGGGCCTTCCTGTAATCAGTCTTGAAACATCACTTACAACGCAGTCATCACAACAAAACAATGACCATCTTTCAAAATCAATTCTAACTAAAGTCATGCTAACTTATCCCTAAGTTTCTGTTTGGGGGGGGGGTGGCAGAACAGGTAAGTGTTATCGGCAACGCAATGATATAATTGTCAGTATAGGATGGTGGCAGCGGAGAAGATGGGTGGGGCAACGAGTCGCACATACAGCATGTACATAAGAGAGGTAGGGGTATTTAAATGGTACGACAAGGGCTTAATAACCATTTTGCACACCATCTCAATTTTCTGTGTGGAGTGTGCTGTAAATATTAAGGGATGTGTATCTCTTTTTAGGGCAGACAACAGAATGGCGACTACACGCCAACGCTTACCACAACACCAACAGGTACTTTTTTTTAAACCTCAATCCCTTTTCCTAACCCATACCCTAAACCTCCCTTTCTATCCCTACTCTCTAACCCAAATCCTTCCCTTCCTGCAACCTTACTCCAACTCCAACCAACCCTCCAATCCCTCCAGCCTAACCCTCCATTCCCCGCAGCCTAACCCCAACCCTCCTCTCTGCATCCTAATCCTAACCATTCCCTCTCCTCTGCCTGGCCCTAACCCACCATTCACCACAGCCTTACCCTCCATTTCCTGCAGCCTAACCCTAACCTAACCTGCTGTCTAACCCCTACCTTCCCCTTACAACTGCCTAACCCCGACTTTTCCCTGCAACGCTGAGAGCTTTTAGAGCTGTCAGCGCTATGAATGGACGTAGTTTCCCTTTTGGCATACTATCCATTAATAGAAATTATTGTCCCCATAAATAGTGAGATAGATAAACATTACTCAGAGCTAAGATGGAGCTAAGGTAAAAGAGGGGCAGAGCATGACACTGGCAGGCGGCATGCCGCTCACCCACCACACTGACCCACAGAGCTGGCACAGGCATGATAGTGTGCTGTATAGGTTACACCATGGCACAGGAGCTTTACATTGCCTTATATACATTATATTAACCCTGCACATGCAGGAAACAGGGGGACAATAGAGACATATAGGGAGAGATCTATAGAAGCTGGATATAGAGACCAGAGTCAATGCAATCCTATGGGGGTAATGATCCATCAGTGACATGAGTGACACAAGCCTTTCACAGTGGTGATAGACAGACATACTGGGGGGAGGCTTATACTCGAGTCAATAAGTTATCCAAGTTTTTTGAGGTGAAATTATGTGCCTCGGCTTATATTCGGGTCGCCTTATACTCGAGTATATACGGTATTTTTATAGGCACACAGAAAATGAATAGCGTTAAAAGTCAACATGAAATAGCAGAAAGGTCGTTAGACAGGCAGACATCAAGATCGTAATGCCGTCATTCATTTACATTGTCAGAGCCAAGCATGAAGTAATGCATGTGGCAGAATGTCACCGGACATCTGAACGTCTCATCTGCCTGAACATGATACACAGAAAACACAAATACCCGAGCGCTAACACGTATTCACCTGACACTTGTACACATAGCATTAAATCTACAGAATTATCCCAATTTAACGATCCGTCATAATGGATGAATAACCACAGAATCACTGGAATATATTTACTAACACGTCAACTGGCTCATCATACACAGAAATANTATGAATATCACTGCATCGAACCCCTGCTGCCCATCTACTTAGGGGTATATTTACTAAGCAGGGAATTTGCTGGGGAATTGAAAAGTGGGGATGTTGCCCATAGCAACCAATCAGATTCGAGCTCTCACTTTCATTTTACATACTGGAGAATGTAAGCTCGAATCTGATTGGTTGCTATGGGCAACTTCCCCACTTTTCAATTCCCCATCAAATTCCCTGCTTAGTAAATATACCCCTTAATCCAATATCACAAATCCCAAAAACTTGAAGGAGTTGTCACATTTAACAATCGGGAAAGAATATTACAAAGAAGGTCCTAAGGATAGATATATGGAACTTATCAGTACTTCGGCCTTATGCTTCGTGTTTTATACCTTGCTTACTGTAGTAACATAAGACTGCATACAGACCTACTTAAGCTAGGCCAGGGGTAAGTAAACGGCGGCTCTTCAGGTGTTGTTAAACTACATGTCCCAGCATGCTTAGGTATCAACTATGTCTATACAGTTAAAGCATGCTGGGACGTGTAGTGTGACAATACATGGAGAGCTGCAGTGTGCCTACCCCAGAATTAGGCTGTAGCCGCTGCGCTTACACACCCCTGGTCTTATTAAAAACGGGTCTCTTGGTATATGGAACCAAGTTCTGAAAAGCAAGAGATCCATAAGTTGGGCTGTTACGCCTAATCAGCACGTCTAATCCCTGCAAAGGGGAGGGGATAGACATGGAGATTAAGGTGAGGGGGCAGTATTAAGCAGTTTTGCACTGAGCTGTGTGAAGATGGACGCAGATCTGTTAATAGTGTTCTGGACACGAAACATAGCACGAGAGAAGGGAGTAACAGGGGAGTCCACAACCCCCTTCCATGCGGACTATAATACATCCTTGTGTATGCATGGAAGTCATTCCCTCAGGTCATTATATACCCTGCTGTAAGACCCCCCAGGACCTTTAATTAATTATTGAATTATAATATATCATGTACTAGGTGACATTACTAATACCCCGTTTACATAGACTACCCTGGTAAATCTGTTTTTAACCAGCAGGGTTGTTAGCTGTAGATCTGAATTACCCTGGTAATTAACCCTGTTCACAATGCTGAATTACCCTGGTAATTCACAAACTACCCTGGTCAACACCGTTCACACTGAACCAGGGTAGTTAGTAGTAATTTCAGCGCCGTTCACACTGAGCACACTACCCGGGTAGATCAGTCAACACGGGAAGTTGGCTGAATTACCCGGGTAATAGCCCTCTGTGTGAACGAGGTATAAGTATCTTCAAATTCCCCCTCGAAGAACTCAAATTGTCAATTGTGCAAACTGATCGACAAACCTAAGTTTCCACTGCATCTTTGCATTTGTATTAACATTCTGTAGCCCCCATGCAATCACCCCAGGCCAGAGGGGGTCTTCTAACCAGCGCTAGATTCACGTAGAAGACTTTTATCTATGGCATCCGTAGAATGGGAACTTCCACCTCTCCGATGAAGCTTACAGGTGGCTGGCTCAACAATCCACTAAAGAAAGCCGAACAATGAGCCTAACGCAGTGTGACTGAGAGAGGAAATGGGAAACGACATGTTCGCGCAGAAGCCGATGCAGTAGGAAAAATACCTTCATAAGAACCTGTATGAAAGTATCCATCAGCCATTGCAACACAGCGCGCAATGCATGTATTTTACACCGTGCATCAATGGCTAAGCATGATGAGGCAGCCTGAACAAAAAGGAAAAGATCCCCTAACACAGCAACCTAACGAACATTTTCCCGGACGTCTCGTCATTTAGTTTTAACTCCTTGTGGCCCAGACCACACGGAAATGAAGGAATTTTTTTTTTTTGCAAGCCAGAGTGGCAAGCGTAGATTCGTATGCCACGTCTGAGCCATAGGAAAATAATTATATTGTATATATATATATTGTATTTATTTACGTTGATGTGCAAACATACAGCTTTGTTCTCTATAGAATGTAATAAGCTGATAGAAATTGAATTTAAAATACACGGATGTGTGGCATAGGAGCAACAGTTAGACTATGCTAGCACAGTGTGTATTATGCCGTCTCACCAATCTGACATACATTAGAGGCTGCTGTCGTAATGTAGCAACACGGCACCACTTCAATAACATCATCTTTATAGGTGCATAGTACAACCCATAGCAGACACCAATAAAACAGGTGGGAATGGAGGAGATTATGTAGATGCCAATGGCAGCGATTACGTTACCATGCTGTACAAACCGCAGGAGGGAAAGAAAAAAAAGGATATAACACGGAAAATCTCAGGTGACAAACCACCATGTGATGATGACTATATGGTATCCCAATTAGGCCCTCTTGATGATCAATGGGTTAGCAAGCAATGACCATATTGAATAACAACCAGTTTGCAATGATAGTTTCCGTTCCATTTCTCAATGATTATTGCATAAGTCGTCTCCAGAGCCTGCAGCTATTATAGACAAACGGCTATATGTGAATAATCACCAGACGAGATAATTGTATTGTTATATGCCATGTATGACAGGATAACATGTATACATTGCAAATACACATGCTGTGGACTTTTTTTTTTTTTTTTTTTTTTCAAGAAGAAGACAGAAGAGATGTGAAAAAAACTGCAGGACACCTGTGTGACCTAGGCATGTATTATAAACTGGTCTGTATCAGATGAAAGCACCCATAGGTGACATACCTTGTGCACATAGTAAATTTAAATCATTTGCCCATTTGAGCTTCTACTGAATTTTTCCCCAGGGACATCAGGGAAATCAGATTACTAATAACAATGGCCCCCGATCCTTGCTGGAAAATAGTGATAACCCTACAGCACCGATAGTTCTTCAAATGGCAGATGGCAGATGAGGCTTGAAGAATTGAAGATAACACCCCTTAGTATCTAAGGGGTTAATAATGCATGCCAAGAAAGGAAGGGGGGGGGGAACAAAAAAAAGAGAGAGGGAGTTGTGATTGAGAAGCCCAAATAATGTGTCATAGGGAGCTAATATAATTAATAGAATTGGGGGGGGCATCATAGTCAGGAACATCATAGGGGGTAGCAGAAGGGTCAGGGTAACGCAGGATTAGCAGGAAGTGTCTACCTCACTGAAACTTTGGGTGTGAATAATGAGATTGTTCCTCAATTTGTGCCCCCCACCATAAAAAAATAAATGATTTTGTCTCACAAATGTATTAACAACCCCATTAACCCTTCAGCCACCTGTCTGACTGTCTGTACTCCCCCCCCCCCCC
>JABWIB010003040.1:11837-22947 GCA_016617825.1 Platyplectrum ornatum | reverse complement strand
AGAGTGGGCAAAACCATGTTGAATTGCAAGGGAGGCAAATTGAATTAATTGCAATCAGTATTAGAGTTGAGAGATGATGTTTCCAGCCCAAGTGTAACAGTAACGCTGGTCAGTATCTGTGTGAAAAATGCTATCTATCTATCTATCTATCTATCTATCTATCTATCTATCTACATTCCCACACACACATGCACACACAGATACACTACAAATTTTATCAAAAATGATTTGTGAGTAAATGCTAGAAAACTTCTGTATAATTTAAAAAAAAAGGGTAAATATTTTTTTTTTATTGGAATATGTAAGGGTGATGTCCAAAGCAACCAATAACATTCTTCATATCATATAGGGTGGTACAAGCGATGACACAAGACAAAAATACCAATCAATTCAAATATCAATGCAGGGGGGACAGAGATGAGACTGAAGGGGGTGGGGAACAAAGGGATCAATGCAAGAGCTTACTATCTACAAAAAGAAGAGACTCAAGAAACGTGGTGGGAGGAAAGGAGAGGGTGGGGAGCATTGAGCTTGGAGGGGGCTTCATGTTAACCATTTACTGACGATTTTAAGAATGTCCGACATGCAGCCGTTTGCATTTGGTTGATTACAGGAACATCTAATTAACTCTCCAGCGATGGTTTAGTGCATCATGTGTCTCTAAATGAATATGTGCTGTTGAGCTTTGCTACTATCCCAATGGGTGAACACCATTATATAATGAAATTATGTTCACATTTGTCTATTTCTTGCAGCAGCTATGGAAACTGAAAGCAGCCGATCCATTTTTCCTGTTGTTAAGTTAAACATGGTTCCCAATTTGATCTTCTAAGTCCGGTTATTAAATAGTATGCTATCCTATGACAAACCTCATAAATTACTTAAGCTATTGTACATATATGTAGAAGAAATACATACTGGACCTCATATAGACTGAAAGCCTTGTTGACGAGGTGCATTTTGAGGGTTTATGCAATGTATATGCTCAGGAGAGAAGAAATGCTATAAGTGTATAATGCAATAAGCAATCATGCTTTCCTCCTTCCTTTTACTTGGTCTTCCAACACATAATGAATTTACTGATGATGATGCTATAATGCTACCTACAATGTCTATTTACTATGCGTTCCAGAGACATTTCATGAGCATTACCTAGGGCTTTTAGAACATGCCCTTAAACAACTGGGTTGTTTCAACTGGACCAGGGCTATATTTAAGTGGAGGTATGGGGTTTATATAAGGGGATGGGGCTTATCACAGGAAAAGGTGCCCACATACCATACCGGATTATACCAGCCCACTTCGAGCACTGAAAGTATCCAATGAAATTAGGCCCTGCTACTCCAAGCTTATCAACCCAATCCATTGATACAGTAGCTAAAACTGTACAATATACCAAAAATAAATGCTGTTAGANATATTCAGAATATTACACATTCAGTAACTGTAGCACAGAATTAGTGTGACTTCCTGGCGGCACAGAAATAGCAATTTTACCAAACACGTGAGAAATGATCTTGCCCCCGTTTTAATGTGTTGCTTACACTGAAAGCGGTCTCTTGTGAACGTGCTACGCAATCTACTCATTCAACAGACGTGTCTTTCAGAATTCCCGCGGGAGTTTCTCAATTCCCCCAAAGATTGATTGCCAATGAATTGGGAACATATTGGAAACTGACACCAAATAGTGTCATTGATGGACTGCGTTATCTCAGCTGCTCCTGGCATGTAAAGCAGAGAAATAATGTCGGCTAACGCCGGCGCATTCATCAAGCTTTTACAGTGCTGTATTTTACCCTGTCAATAGTTAATCCCCCGTTAAGTAATGTCATGTGTGAATACAATACTTATCACTATGCAGTATTTATAAACCACAACAATTATAGAATGATTAAAGTTGCATTTATATTACTTACTTAAACTAACATAATAAATAAAATACTGTACGTAATACAGTATATGTTACATAACAGTTATTCTCATCAGCCACCCACTCTGTCTCTCGTGTTTTTGGTTTTCTACTTCTCTTCCTATCCATCATTTCAGATGTTGTTGTATAGTTCCTATTTATTCCTCTTTAGCATTTTTTTTATGACTTATGTTTTACTTACATTGACTTATACACAACGCCTACTCTGTTATGATCTATTTTCTAATGCACAGGAGGCATATGACTAGGTTAGTCGTTTACTGGGGGTGGTTAGCCTTGGAGACGGAGGCCAGCGTCACAAAAGTACTTGCGTAGGAGAAGAGTTATATGAATGTTGAGTCCAGAGTTTGCACACGTAGCATGCGTTCTATCCAGAGGTGCGTGTTTTAGCAATCCATGCACCTAGGCATAGAACGCAGGAACAATGGAAGCCTTTTCCCCTGCAGTCGGGGGCCATAGGCGCAGCCTCTGCAGTTTAAAAGCCTTTAAATCATTTGTTTTTAATTTTGCATTTGCAGAATTAAAAACCCAATGAAATGAATATTTTACAATGCTCATATGTAGCAACACTATACCACTACTATACTGGCATTTTAATCAATGGATTAAAAATGTATTAAAAAATACATTTTGTTTTAAAAGAACATTTATTAAATCTTTAATATATATTTAAATGAAAATAACATTTTCTAATGGACAAACTTCTATTACTTGAACCATCTCTGAGACGGCAGCGGATGAACAGTAATAATATTTATTAATAAGGTGCCACATAGTTTCCGCAGTGCCATACATAACGGATAGTATATACATAGCATGGTGTATAGTGTATATATAATAACAAACATGCTATACATATACAGTGTGATGGTGCATTGCCATAGCATACAGTAACAAACATGGAATACATAAGAGTACAGATTAATAACAAAGAGGGTCAGGAAGTGTATAATATATTAGCACTGGAGAAAGACAGGAGGGAGGAGATAGGGGCATGTTTAAGTAGATAACAGGAGGGTAGGGGTCCCTGCTCGTGAGAGCATATATCCTAAGGGAGGGGTGGACAGTACAGAAGACATTGGAATGAGGGGGGAGAGGGTATATAGGATAGGTGGGGGAGAGTGAGGAATTGGAGACTACTAGGAAGCGAGCATGGGTTGTGGAGGAGATGGTGGAGTTATTGATTGTTATGGTAATACTGCTACTATCTAAATGAAAAAGACTCCCTTATATACACTATATAGTTAGCCAAACATTTATTTGCAGTAGCCACAGGAAACCTTTGTTAAAGTAGTTGATGAATCCAAGGCTGGATATAGAATGATGCTGGCTTAGGACCCACATCAATGCAGTTCTAGTTGCCATCACATGAACTGTTCTTCATATGACAGAAGGTCCATGACGATAATGTGACTGACGGCATGATCTGGTACAAGTGTCAAACTTCTCAGTAACTTTACCCAATAGTAAAACTCATGTTGTGTCCAATTTGCGTCTTAATTTCCATGTTTTTTAGGACACATCTGAAGTAACATCAGACATTTGATTGCTCTGACATCTGATTTTATATATCCCAAACAACGTCTGTTCCTCAGTGTGGAGCAAACCAGTATGAGTTTACATTTACATGAAAATATTTATTTTGCCAGCTAGAAGAACATCATTTGGAAAATGTTTATTTGTATAATATAATTGCTCTGAATAAATGATGCCTGTATTATTTTTGTTTTGATAATTAATAACTGTGAGCTCCCTAACCTCCAGTAACTATAGTTCTATTCATTTGCTAACATTATTGATAGCATTTGCAGCATTCACAAAAATGTATTCCACCAACAGCATATACTAACTAGGAGTGCAAAAACTACGTATGCTAACTAAAGAGTAATATTGCATATAGTAACTAAATATACAAATACTGCATATACTATATACCAGTGGTCGAAGTGGAAATTTAGAAGTGGTGGTATGGACATTCAGAAGTGATGGTATGAAAAAACTGAATACAATAGAATTCAATGGAGAGTTGTAATATTTCAATTATATCAGTGAGAGAAGTTCCGGTATGGCATACCCCCCACTTCGAGCCCTGGTATATATATATATATATATATATATATATATATATATAACGTGTTTCCACGAAAATAAGACACTGTCTTATTATTTTATTGGTCCAAAAAACACCATAGGGCTTATTTTTGGGGTAGGTCTTATTTTAATTAACATTGACTGAGATTTATATAAACAGTCCTGCTTTTATCCCCACCATGCCCCCCCAATCCTGCTTTTATACCCATCATGCCCCCAAGTCCTGGGGAATTCACTAGGGCTTATTTTCGGAGTAGGGCTTATTTTGGACTGTTTTGCAAAAATTAGGGTAGGTCTTATTTTTGGGGTAGGTATTATTATCGGGGAAACACAGTATAAATATATATATATAAATATATATATATATGTAAATATATACATACATACTATAACTATATATGAAAAAAAACACAATATTCTTTAACTACATAAACAAATATAAACATACTGCATATATCAACTAGATCAGGGTTGCCATCTCTCCAGAAGATTCGAGAGACTCCCGGGATCATGGCAGAGTCTGCAAATCTTCCAGGACTTGGGCTAAGGCAGTCATTTCATATAAATCCCCGTCTCCAGCCCGGATCTTTACTGTGATGGGCAAAGCTATGATTTTGCCTCCAGGGTAGCAGGCCTTACATAACCCCAACCCGCAGACTCAACCTATACATAGTGGAGAATGTGAGCTGCAATCTGATTGGTTGCGATGGGCAACATCCCAACTCAAAGTTTGGTCAAAAAGTTTGTTTGAAACTATTTGCAACTTTTTTTGCAAAGCCGNTGATAATACATTACTGTCTAACTGTCTAACTCATCATGTTCCATGCGCTCTTGTAATCTCTGGATCATCAGCCTCTCTTTGATTCTGTCTCGTGTGCTTCCTTTGATCTCCTGTTCTATGGATCATTACAGAAGACATTCTGCCTTGCTCATGGATTTCTTCCTGTTACTCCCAAAATACATAGAGCTACCCTTTTTTTGACTTTGGCCNGTGTCCTGACTTTCATCATTATTATGGCCCCATCTTTAATTCAAGTGCTAATTCATCTAAAGTGGAAACGGACCATCCGATCATTTCACATTGCATATTACATGGTTAATGGAATCCCGACGTATTCCGCGCCTCACTTACTTAGAATGAGAGGGGTGAGGAACTCTCTATAGACATGTTTTCCACAGCGTGGGTACTATTTCCCCTCCGAAACTCATATGCTACAATTAGAGTACAAGGTGATGAGATGACTTTAGGGACAGGTAACGGCAATCCTCAGAAGTGCTGTGGGGATTCTTCTAGGAGATTCTATTGTAACTGTAATGAGATTCTGTGGCATAAAGTAACATAGAGTAAAGGGTTTGCTAGGAATTACAGCTCCCCTGAATAATCATTCTAAACATTATAAATACAGCAAGTGCGAGACGGGAGATAGATGTCATTATCAACCTTGGGACAAATTACCTGGCAAATGCTGGAGCAGAGGCTGTCAAAGATCAGTTAGAAACTAACATTAAATCGGTGGCTATTTTACTCTGTGTCTTTATCACTGGTAAGACCGGTGCTAGGTCTCCCGGCACCCTAGGTAGACCTAGCTTAGCGCCCCCTAGCCATCCAGGGACATTCCGCTGGTTCTAAACTACTGAGGAGGGCGGCGAGGAGGCTTCCCTCCCGGTTTTTAATTATTGGGGGCGGATTTCTTTTTCTTTTTTTTTTAAATAATTGGCAAATGTTTTATTTATTTTTTTTATATATTTTTCTTGTGTTGGCGCTCTGCCACCCTGCTGGCCGACCTAGGAGCCCACCTGAACTCACCTAATGGGCCGGCACTGATCACAGGAGTAACGCTTTGGTTTCATAAAACACAGCCATGCTATCTGACAAAATAGTGGCCATTTAAGCTAGAGGACGGGCCGTGGTACAAATCTGAACCTGAACTCCTGACAGGTAGCAACTAGAAACAACTAAAGTCAAATGGAAAAGCAAAAGCATTCTACCAAGTAATAATAATAAAGGGAAAAATACGTTGTTTATAACGCAACCACTAAGAGCTATGAATGCAAATGTACTAAGTTTAAGCAATATAATTCTAGGTCCAATTGTAATAATAAAAAGGAATATGAATCACATCTGGGACATTCCAGGTTATTTGTTTATTTTATTTTAAAAGGATAATGTAAGAAAAATTGGATATGGGATATTAATGTACGTAAATTCATGAAAAATACATTTCTTTACTAAGGGGTATTGGATAAAAAGAGATGCACTTCTGTTTACAATATACATATACATATATATATATATATATATATATATATATATATATATATATAAAGCAATATATCCATCAGAATAACAGGAGGAAATGGACAATGCCATATTGCAAGATACCACTTTAGAAAAGATGTATGTGCGGGTTTCGAATCTAGGATCCAGTGAACACCAAGCGGTATAGTACAGAAACAATACAGGAAAGGACTCATACACAAAAAAACGTGATAGATTTTAGGAAAGGCGATTTTAAAGAAATGAGGAAACTTGATTCTTTTGCAGAGGCTTATAAAAGAAGTACAGGAACAAAGGGAGAAATTCAATTTCCTTTCTAACAGCAACAGAGCTTTGGATCAGAAGAGTTAGGATGAAATAGAAAAGAAGCCATAAAACCAGTAAAATTGACTTTATAATTACAAAATTAGAAAAATTGTGACCTAAATTGATATCTTGCAAAGCAAAATGAGTCAACTGAGCTGCAAAAGCTATTGAAATAATGAAAGGGTGCAGGGGTGGAAATATACATTCTTTTATCTATCTATCTATCTATCTATCTATCTATCTATTTATATATAAATATATATATATATATATATATATATATATATATATATATATATATATATATATGTAGGCCACAGAAATCATACGACTTCCGCACTCTAGTGGAGTGAGGAAAGCTGGATCCGGTCCTATGCTAGGACATAGGGGGCCAGATAGCCGGACCTGCAGGGCTCAGATCAGACTCCTCAAGTAACGGGCAGCCATTACTGCGCCAGTTGCTAACTGTAGTCCAGGACCAAAGAGCTTAATGTCCCATGAATGGCTGGCCCCACGCACACACTAACTCCCTTCCCTTTCATTATGTGAGGACAAATGGTTGGACAAGGGAAAGGGAATATATAGTATTTTAATACACCCCTGACCTCCACAATTTCCGGCTATAATTAATGACTTGTAAACATATTCTTCTATTTATTTTTTGTGTGAAAAACTAAAACCTGTTATGAAATGACCCTATATGTTTGTATTATGTACATTGAAATGCATTCTAAATATCCATTTCTTAAACTGAATATAAAATGACCAATAAATGCAGCCTGTATGTATCCTGTTGAAATATTCCTCTCCATTTCTTTATGTTTATCTGGGTTTTTTTTTTTATAGGTTTTTCAATTCAGTAGAAAAAAAAACTTCATTCCAATTTCAAAGAATATGACATAGATGAAGACCCCCTAATGTTCAGCTGCCAGCAAGGAACATATTGATCAGCGACTGTCTCACAACATTACACAGTGCAGTTGGTATTCAAATATGCTGTTCCTGGGGAATCATCCATTACAGTGGCTGGCAGGGGACAGTATTATCCAAATAACAAAGATTGTATGCCTGTGGTTCTACATTTAGGTGCATTTGTAGTTTAGTCATAAATTAAAAATATATTTAGTCTTTTTTTTTTCTTGCTTTAATGATTTTCTTATTTTTATCTACAAGGAAAGCGGGCCACTCAATAGCACAATTATCTTTCCAATTCTCCAAATACTGGAAATTTAGACGAATTATCTTCCTAATGTGTGTGGTGCTGATTTTTTTCTGAAACTGACGATAATTCTTCAAGGGAGGCCTGCTAACAATAATCTCACCTTTCGGAATTCCTGTTTGATTATCGTTTGAGGTGGTCCAATATTGGGTAGTGTATGGGCATTTCAGATAATTGTGAATGATTTTATGATGCTAGCTACAATGAAGCACAATATGAACAACAATTAACACGACAAACAAGTATTAGAAAATACAAGCAATTCCAGTATAATATACATTAAGCATTAAAATACAGTTAGTATGTAACTGGAAACTAATGGCATATTTTATTTTATCCATATTTTTATTGCAATTTACTCTAATTTTTAGTTCTTTTTCTCATTTGTTCTATTTTGTGTTGATTATTTAACCATTTAATTCTGAAAAAAAGTGCTAAACCTTCCACCATTGAAGTCCGTAGATGAAAAGTTATTTCAGGTGCGCAGACAGCAGAAGACAAAAAACAACCTGCCTTAAATGGCTTATTCCCCCGTCGTACATTCACAATAACCGTGCTGTCAGCACACAGTTTTGCAAGCGTGGAACAATAAGAAAGAGAATTCTCTCCCGTCGCTTATTAAATGTTGTCTCAAAGCCCAGAGATAACTACGTTATGCTTCTTCCGCTGTTTTGTTTTTTACCTGGTCATCTCAAAATCTCGCAAGAAGCACTATGTACAGACAATATCATGACAGCAGCGCCACTAAATGATAATAATTTATCCTAAGTGGGAGCAGATGCTGATTATGGCCTGAAAGTTGTACGGAAACAGTCAGGACAGAACCATAGCAGAGATACAAACCACTGAACATGCAATGATTTGTTCCAAACAACTCAACATCTGAAGCCTAGGCTAGAGGGTGCATACAATATAAAATCACAGCTGAACTGTTTGTCTAATAACTTGTGTACTTTCCTAATTTATAGTAAAAGAAAAATAAGTGCTGATCACTTAGCAAGAGCACGGCCACCAAAAGGAATTCTGGAACCTGATACAAGACCATCATCCAATCTCTCCCCTTGTATGTCTCCAGATCCTAATCCTAATTTACTAAACTGCAGACATGCAAAAGTGGGAATGTTGCCCATAGCAATCAATCATCAGCTTGAATCTGATTGGTTGCTATGGGCAACAACCATACTTTTCCAAAACTTTAATTTAGTACATTTAAGTCTAGATGTCTAAACCCTAACCTATCCTGTTCATCAGCTCAACAAAGTGCACACCCTAAGCTCTATGAGATGGCAGACCAGTGCCCATCCATAGTGAATGGCATCCTACCAACAAGATGGCTAGTCACTGATACCGACTACTGCCGCCTTTCTAATAGACCCCCTTCCCCGACGTATGTATTAGTACTTACAGATTTTTTTTATTATTATTATTATTATAATTTTTTTAACTATTTTATTATATTTAATTATATTTTCTATATTTTTGTAATGACATTACATCTATACATGTGCCACTGGTTAAGAGCCCCTCCTCTACAAGAAGTTAAGTATGAACTCCGGATTAATATTGATATACACTAAATGTCGACAGAAAACACAGTGAGTCACATCTATTAGAGAGAGACTGTTTAAGTGTTCATTGATTCCTTTATCTATTGCTATGATTGGAATTTTTAAACTACATTTATTCTTATTGTATCTATTGTTCAGACGAGGTGATTTTTTTTTAACTCTTTAGCTATATTTTCATAATAAAGATTTTCGGTTTTTAATAGTTCCTCTTTTGCAGATGAATTGTAATGGTATGGCATGCCGTTGTATTCACCCCCACTTTCAGGGCCGGATATAGGACTCCTATGCAGGGATGGATTCACCACAGGGTGGTCCTATCAGCGCCCTGACACACAAGAGGGCTCCCACAATGTAGAAGTCACAGTTGGGATTCCCAGCAGTAGGCTACTATGCAGGGGGCGTGCAATAGAAAGGATATCACAGGATGACATCCATGATCCACCTATGAACAGCGATACTATCATGTCCCGCCATCACTCCCCCCCAGGATAGTATTGCTGCTCATGTAACATCTTGCAGGGACATGCACAGAAAAATGACAGCACACAATTTGGGAGACTGGTTTTGGTCCATAACTATAAGAAAATCAGTCATGCACACATTTATGCTACCGGGTTTCCCCAATAATAAGACCTACCCTAATTTTTGTAAAACCGTCCAAAATAAACCCTACCCCAAAAATAAGCCCTACCCCAAAAAAGAATTTCTACTCTGAAAATAAGCCCTAGTGAATTCCCCATTACTGAGTGGCATGATGGGGATAAAAGCAGGACTTGGGGGCATGATGGGGATAAAAGCAGGACTGTTTATATAAATCTTTGTCAATGTTAATAAAAATAGTACCTACCCCAAAAATAAGCCCTATGGTGTTTTTTTTGGACCAAAAAAAAAAGAATAAGACAGTGTCTTATTATCGGGGAAACACAGTATATGGGGAGCAATTAAATACTTTCCCAAATCCAGCTCTTCTATAACAATCTGAACACAAGGAAAAAGCCAATAAAATAAGACAAGTACCAGGTAATAATGACATCTGCAATGGTGAATATGCAATAAAGTCAATATCATTTATTGTGTCGCTGGACATAAACATATATTTCTATTACCTAAAATCTCACTCACCCCTCCCCCCAAAGTGTGCAGATATCTCTTCACGGGGGTTGAGGTAATGAAACATGCATTGTTATTATTATTATGGTTATAAATAACTGTATGTGTGTGTTCGATGTCGCTTCCAGAGAGTAACGCAATTACACCATGACACATCGTCTTGTTTTTTGCTATGGGATCAGGTGGTATTGGTACGAAATNAAAATTGGTTCTTGCAGTGGCGTATCAGCTGTCCTCCCCCATTCTCTCAGGGGAGGCCGCACTGGTGAGGCCATAGTATCGCTGTCACCGTGGAAACAGCCCTTTCCCAAATTCATTAGGAAACCCCTTCACTTTTTAATGACTCTTTCCTATGCTGGTGTCTTTATTTGTTGATAAACAAGTGAAGATGTTTCCCTATATCCGCGGTGGCCACCATTTGCCAGTAATGTCCAGTGGCATTCCTTTATAGGATCCTGAATTCGGAGTTGTGAGTCATTTATACAGATTGCTGTAAGTGCCGCAAAACAAACACAACTGCAGACCCTCCAACATGACCCATTCCACCAGGTACAAAATACTCTGTTCTGGAACTTCCAGCAATCAGTTACTATGGTAACCACCATTGT